>JARYHS010004258.1:0-45000 GCA_031002005.1 Vandiemenella viatica
GCGTAAAGCCATATGCAAAAAGTATTTATGGAAGATCATGGCCTAGTAAAGTGTTCTTTATTCTTTCTCGTATGAAGTAACTGTTTTTTGATGGTAATAATTAACTGCAATTTTGATTGGTGTTTCTATGATTTCTAGACACAGTTCAAAATGTGAAAATTACATACTGAGGAATTAATGAGTGTACAGTAGATCCTAGAAAAGCATACTGACAAGAATTCTAAAAGTTTAAATGTTAATGTTATATCAGGATGTTGAATTTTCTTGCCACCTGATTTCAAAACTCTTCAAGTTGGCGTAGACGATTATTTTCTTATTTGTGTAAGTAATCAAATATTATATCAATTTTCTTGGGGGAATTAGTTTGAGGTGAGTACCTAAGACAAGGATTATATCTGGGTTAAATATTCATTGCTCATTTCGTTGGTGTTATAGAAGGTTAGTTTTGGTTAGTAAAGAAAATTTTCCGAATTTTGATGTTTGGGTAAATTCTGGGTATATTACATACAATTTTTGCTTTTTCCTCATTTAAAATGGGACGAGAAATGAATGTTTTTGTAACTGAAGAGTAACAATGTAACTTGACACGTGCTAAGGTCTGCTTCACTTAACCAGGCCTGGTGTCAGACTGATGAATTTAATTTAATTTTATAAAGGACATAATCTACCCACCTGACAGTTGCTCAATTTAATAGTATCATAAAACGCCAACAACGTAACGACCACTACAACCCTCGACCAATCTTTTACACTGGTGATCAGAAGTGTGGATATAGAACTCTTTTGCTTAAAAAATATGTTAAAACATATATAAAAAATATTTAACAAAGTTTCAATATTTGGCTTTCTTGAATACCATTAATTATTTTGTGCAGTTGATGTTGAAAATAAACAGATGACTCGTAATCTCTTATCTTGTTACTAGTCTTCAGTAGTATAAGGATTTGACAAAAGAATTTCCTTCAAATGTTTTTCTAAAATTTGTTTGCGGGCGTGAGTCTTAAGTAAACCAGATGGAGTTACCGTCCGAGCTACAAGATGTCAGGACGTTCCAGATCTGTCCAAAACATGTGTGTGGCAGCCAGCCAATTAGCAGCCAGCTGGAGTAGATTGCTGGGTAAAAGCATTATGGCGGAATGGTCACGTAAACATATGAATCAAGCAGCGGCGCAGCACCAGATATAACAAGTAAGCACCAACATTTCTATTGTAAGTATGTAGGGAAAATCCTTTAGTTATCATTGCATAACTGATGCATTTTTAAATTTCTTGGAGTACAGTTGTCAGGTGAAATGTGAACTGTTTTTATTCGAGTGGTATTAAGTTTTAAAATGTATTGAAATACGTGGTAAATCGCTTCACCACATAGCTTCACTAATTAAGAGTCCGTACACGATATATAAAATTCTCGGCAAGTATAATTTGCATTGCATATCAGGAGTATTCGACGTTTTTTATTTAAATCACGTTTAAGTGTATCTTTGCATTCGTTTAAAGGGGCAAATAAAGATTTATGCAATTTTCGAGATTTCGCGAGCCAAGGTGATAGCAACAGTATGCATCTAATCGCCTAAAAATACCTATGTATGCTAAGTTTGGAATGTGTTTGTCAAATACAACATTCATAGGTTATGTACAGCACAGGTTTGTGTATTTTATCAGTAGTAAAAATGTCGAGTAAATCATTGGAAACTAGAGTGGCATTTAAGTGATTTAAGTGGCGAATTAAATTCTAAGTGGCAGAAATGAGAAGTAAAGTGTTTGTGTTGCGTAATGGGGTAATACGCAAATTTTTTGTTCATGTGGTAATAGAATGAATGTTTATTTTTTTTTATTTGCTTAATGTCTCTCTAACATCGAGGTCTTTAGAGACGGGAAAGAATGGGGGGCAAGGAATGGCAAGGAATTCGGCCATGGCCTTTTGAAGGAAACATCCCGGCATTTGCCAGGAGTGATTTGGGAAACTATGGAAAACACAAATCTGGATGCCCGGACGGGGATTCGAACCGCCGTCCTCCCGAATGCGAGTCCAGAACGCTGGCTGTTACACCACCACGCTCGGTAGAACCAATATTAAGATGAAATGCATTCATATGTAAAATATAAAGGGACCTAAGGGCTGTGTATGTTACTAAATGTGGTATGTGGAAGCCACATGGCAGATCAGTTCTGCATTGTCATTTTTCAGTATGATTACCTCAGTAGAACGTGCAATACGGTTTTTCATACGAACATCAGGTAATGCGTATTGGGTTTTTGTGTTATAGAAGCATAGGTAGATACAGCGTAAAGCCATGGTGTAAATGTCTATTAATGTTGGCCACATTATGTTTTGTACGTGTGTTTTTAGCATTGTGTATTTGTGACAGATAATGTGTTAATGTGCAATATCAGCATGTTTATAGTTAAAATGATGCTAAGCCACTTATAAAGCAAGAACAGGAATGTCCACGATTGGGGAAATAAGTTAAGATTATTTAAAATTGATAAAGGGAAGCCACGAATGAAATTTTAAATGTTAGAGCACACTGGTGATGAAATGATGTAATTCTAGTATAACAAAGAATTTTCTGTATGTGTTTTATGAATACTGGAATATGGTATAGAAACTTGTTTTACAAGCACATCCTCATTACATTTCTGACCAATTTTGGGATTCTGAACTGCAAAAAGTTTGGCAAGTAGTGTTGGTTTTATATTTTCTAACCATAATTTTAGCCATCCTCAGAAGTTGGATGAACTCATTATTGTAAATCTGATTCTGTTCATCAATATTTTCCCAGGACTCATTTGAAATTGTTGGATATAATGTCACATAGAGATTTGGTTTGTCATAAATTACACGCTCTATAGGTATTATGATTTTTAAGTTGTGTAATAGGAGAGTTAAATGTAATACAGCTCTACCTAAGGATAAGACGAGTCCTCTTGGAGGTTGCCTCAGGGACGTAAAATGAAACTCGTTGGTTAGTTAATGGAAAATAGGACAGGTGTAATTAGTAAATTAATTCTTTAAGTGATGTGATAACCTAATGTTAAATTTTACAGCCAGCATAAGGCGGTGCTACTTATAAAAATACTCAGTTACTGCCATTCTTTTCTGTCCAGATCTAGTCTAAGCTATCATAAATCATGTTCTGTTTTTAAATGGGTGTAATTCGTGATGATTTTTTCATGAAAGCCTGATCATGTAGTTAACCACGTAAAGATGCCAGAAATTCATAGCATATAGTCCTGTGACCAGTGTAATATTTTCTATTTATAAACTGTCTCAATTATGTATTTTATGTGATAGTTTAGGAAGGGATTTCGAATCTTATTGCAACTTGACTGCGATGTTTGGTTTTTGTTTGAAAGTTTATGCAAATGATTGTTTTAAATGTTTTTTTTGTATTCAACAATAGTTAAAGGATGTTCCAGGTTCCAAGTACCAAGTAACTGTTATCCATTTTCCAATTAAAGTTCAATTAATTCTTAACTATTTTGAACTAATTTCTGGAAGTTACATATTAATCTATTTAATGCCTTTCTTTGCATTTAATTGTATCTAACAATGCTGAAAAATAGAAAGTTGATAGTTGGTCCTCAACTGGAGAGTTAATGCTTGATACTTGACAAAACTGACTTGTGGAAATAAACCTTCCTGGAAATCTTAGAATTTAAATAATTGTGTGTGTATAAAATAACAGAATACTGGTCCAAGTAATATTTTCTAGCCGTTCCATGACTGAATATGGGATGAAACTGTACGTGCCTACAGCTCAAACAGAAGTACGCAAACCTTGTATACATCCAATCTCAAGACCATATGAACCATTTCAAGACACCGAGGACTTCAGCTTCAGCTATGCTTGATGAGAACCAACCTCCTATATTTTGTTTTGGGTTCTTCATAGTAATTGTAGTGTTTGTACTTAATACTGTTTGTACTAACTGTTGGTAATAATCTGTTTAACCATTAATATGACCAGGCGAAAGTAATCACTAAAGTTTACTTTGTAATTCTGGAAACTGGAACCAGGCAGAGCTACACATCTATTTCAATTTTTCTATTACTTTCTATACTTTCACTTCTAAATAATGTTGTAGGCTAAGACATAATGTTTAGAAACAGTAGTGACATTAGAATTCGAAACGTAAATGTTAAACTGTGTAACTAAATGGTGTTGTGTTCTTAAGCATGAGAAGTTAATGTAGTGATCTATTTAAAACTATTTTTCACTGAATGTCTGCTTATCGTATGTAAACGTTGAGTCTGATATAGTGGGTCCTTTTGAGCAGAGTCACACCACATAGTGTCATTTCTTTACAAAAGTGTTAATTTAGAGATTCTTTCACAATGTTTCTTGGCTGAGTTCTCTGATGCAGTAGAATAGTCTGATAGTTTGAGATAAGGGTTGAATGAGTTAGTTTCCTAATATGTCCTCATTCAATGATTTGATTTAGTAATTGATAGAGCTCAAGTAGAAATTGCATAATAGTGTACTTTGGTAACACCTTAGATTTTGTTAATAGCATTTGTAGCCATGTGATTAATCAAGCATGAACATCTGGCTTAACTACTTTTCAGTTTTTCTGTGATTTGACTGATTTTTATTTTGATTATTGTGACTAATCATACTGTTTGCCTGATTCGCGCATTTATCAATTTATACCTTTTTACACTTCACAATTTCGGTTGAAATTGATGCTTCAAGCATGTAACATTGATTGTTCATCATTTCAAAGGAATTATTTCTCATAAACACTTGAAACTTGCTATAATATCGACACAGTTGAAATTTTAATTTTTCTTAATATTTGATTTGATTATTGTAATTAATATGAGATTCTGAAATTGCAAATGTATATTACACAAGTCCACTAGTCAGAATTCTCTTGCAGGAAATCACACGGTTAGTAACGCTCATTTTGAAAGTTAATATTCCCCCCCCCCCAAAAAAAAAAAAAAAGTTAAGAGTTTTGAGTGAGTAATAATTAGAAGTCTTCTTGACCAGTATTGCGTCCTAAAAAACAAGATGCGAGGACGCATCCTCAAGGAAAGAGGGGAATAATGTAAAGGTCCAAATATTATTATGGGTGTTAGTATAAATGTTGTAAGATTGATTCGTAAACATTCGAGAGAGCTGCTCCACTTAAGCGCACAGCCGATGCAGCATCAGGCGCTGATTCGTGAATTCCATACTCACAGAGCAATGGGCTAGCAAGTGTCAGCAACTTGATAGTATTTAAAGGGAGACGCCAGCTTGCATCGCTCTCTGCAGCCGAGTTGAGGAACAAACTGACACGATGTAGCAGGGTAGGAGTTTCCGAGTCAGTATGCTGCTGCATGGCAGTTTGACTTAGTCCGTTCTAGTCTTCTTGTAGTATTAGTATTTCATTCTGTTCTGTAGCTGGTCTGTATTTAAGTTAAAGAATTATTATGCATTCCTAAATTCATAGTTTAAATTCTAACTTGAGTCTCTCGCATCACTGTTTCATAATGTACGCATTGGGTTTTAATTGGTCATTCACAGTCTTAATAGTTACCATTGTTACCAAGTTATGCCATATTTAAATCAGTATCTCACGTCTGAAGAAGACTTCGGCTGGAAGATTTATTGTGCCCTGAGATGATATTCCCCCACGCTAAAAGAAATATATTGTGGCCGAAGGAAAACTCGGAGAAGGTCGGATATTTTCGGAGTGATGCAGTTATGGTAGATCCAAGAGTGAATCAGGTGGCCGTGAACTCCCAATGAACGGGCATGTTACAAAAGAATAACGAGCTGTTTGGTGTGTTCTGGGTCCACATCTCCTACGAGGCCACGGATTGGATTTTATAGAGGGCTTGCAGTGGTTACTAGCAGACAGAGAAGGAGGTCTTGCGGTGGTGTCTGGTGGACAGACAGGTCACGCCCTCGTCGGGTCTTCGATTACAACGAGACTTATAACAGTACAGTTTGAGCCAACTCTGGCTTGTGGTACCGGATGTTGTTGTCTGAAGAAAGCAACGCAATGCCGCTGCTGTATAAACGGTAAAGACATTCAGCCATTAAAAATAACTCAGTGTTGTGCCTTTCCTCCACCATTCAACGCCTCTGAGCAGAGTATCACTCTCCGACAACTCTTTGTGAACGTGTTAATAGCCGTGAGCAACTTGATTCGATACGGGAAGACTGTCATAAATTCCTATCAATCAGAGAATATTATTTTATTTTAAGTTCAAGATTTAATGGCGCTATGTTTGAAGTAAGATACGAAAATTCATTTCTATAAGCTTGTATTTGTGAACAGCTTTATAAATTAGTAGAGGAATTTTCATGTCAGCAAATTCAAACTTGACATAGTGCTTAAATATGTCACTGTTTATTTAGAATTAAAGTCTTATGCCTTATATTGTAAGACTCGGTGTTAATTTTTGTTTGAACATTTGATTTTCATTTATTAAATTAATTGTGAAGTAGGCATTGAATTTGTATAAATCTGTCAGGTTATGACTTGACATTAGTAATGCAAGATAGCATATCACTTTGCACCCAATTCCTATTTGATAAAATCAAATGATTAAAATTATTAAAGTGATGAGATCAACAAAATCATTACTATTAAAATTAATAAAATGGAAAATGGAATACATATAAATAAAAATTACCCACCAAACCGCATCCACTACCACAGGATATAAATAAAATAACGATACGAAAACAGGAATACCAGCTGAATGTGTTAAAGAACAGGATATTAGAAATGACGCCAAAGACTCCAGAACCCATCTCTCATCTAGATGGTGCACAGACAAGTGCCTGACCTATTCCTTGTCACTTCTGACGATATCAAACTCTCTTGAAGCCACACAATAATAATTCTGAAGCATTTTCCAAGAAGCTATCACACAACAGTTTCCATTGGGGCTTTCCTTGCGCTTTATATAAAGACTAGGCACAAAGCCCGTCAAAAATGACGATTTAAGGGACTATTCTGGCATTTTATTTTATTTTAGTTGCTTACATAAATAGAATTGTTGTCAAATACAGCCCAATGTGCTGTAATTTCTCGTCCCGTGTCATGTAGCAAAAAGTTTCAGTATTAAATTTGGTCCAGGTGGTGTTTCAGCCTAACTACAATCTTCGCCAATATAGCCAGTATAAAATCAAAGCTTCATTCCCACGCGAATTAATATATTCCCTGTATCGCATTTCAATGTCTTCATGCTTCGATAGCGATCATGCATCATGCGATACAAACTTGATCCAAAATCTTCGTAGTTTCTTATATCTCTCTTATTGTCTGTGATGAAGATCGATGTTTTAACGCCTGACGCAGCTTAATGACCCCAGTGAAAACAGAGGATACTAAAAATAAATCTTAATAACGTACATTATGTCACGTAATATTAGTTTTAATTGTGGCTTAGGTTGCATAGATCACGAACAATTTGGAACTTCTTTCATTCAAAACAATTAAATATTTCAGTAAAAAAAAAGTAACTGTTAATTAATATGCCGTTTTAGCAATCGTTTCTTAGCAATTACTTAAATAAACATAATTGTTATAAAATAAAGTTAAATGCAATTCCTAATGCCTTGCCCTATAACAAAAGGTTTTCGTTGCTATCCTCGTCCGGGATACATTTCAACCTAATCACGTACTAAACTTGCTGCCAGTGAAACAATTATTCAATTTCACACATATAAATATAAATCTACTATATCGCATTTTAGTGGTAATAATACAATCACGATATAAACTATATATTTTTTTACAGGTTATTCCATCTTCCTATAAGCAATTGATAGTTAAATTATATGCCGTTTTCGCATTACATTTCTTATTAATTACTTAAATAATTAGAATTGTTATAAAATAAAGCTTAATGCAATTTCTAGTACCTTGCCCTCTAACAAAAGGTTTTCGTTGCTATCCTGCTCCAGGTTGCATTCCAAACTAATCACGTACTAAACTTGCTGTCCACGAAACAATACTTCAATCACACGCATATTATCGCATTTTAGGGGGAATAATGCATCGCGATATAAACTAAATCAAAAGTAATTACGGGCTATTTCATCTTCCTTTTTCATATTCGCCATTCAGATAGATACTAACACCTTTGAATGGCTGACAGAGTTACATGCGGCGAAATATGGCATCAGTAAAAGCAACGGAAATTAAAAATTAGTCTTAACAACTTACGTCATTCCACGTAATATTAGTTTTAATTGTAGTCTATACTGTCTAGATCTGAACAGTGTGGAACTACTTTTGTTAAAACAAAGTAATGATGTAAGTAACAGAACATTAAGAAAACAAATTAAATTACTTATGCCCCCTGATGTCAAGTGCCAGTTCTAATAACAATCTATCAAAATTTCCGCTAACATTGAGAAAATGGAAACTTTTATCTTACATATGTGTGGCCAAATATTTTAACGAATACTTCTACATAAAACGAATCTATTATTAAATAAATCTCAGCAACTAATACCTATTATGTCGATTTTAACTCAATGCATACTTTTATTTCAGTATTCTGTCAGTTAATTTATTTGGGGAAGCTTGGAAATGTTATTAAATAACATGCATTACTAATAATAATGACGTAAAGCGTGACTTCATTGGGCGACGTCATAAAGTTACAACATGCCGTGACAGACGACGTGATAGCTCACGCCTTGCTGTTTATATTAATAGATTATCAGGTCCCCGAAGGTGGTTATACGTTATTCTACATTATAGTAATTAGATCAAGCAGGAATGAGGAAATTTAAAAACAAACCTCCCATACAAACATTACACACTGGAGCAGAAAGGCGTGGACATTCCCTAAGTAAATTCGTCTCTGCTTTTAATGCTTATCATTTTTATAAATTTTGAAAAATATTGTACCATGTTAAAGAAATTAAAAAAAAAAAGTTCACCGTCATCTGCCAAAGACAACAGCAATTGTTATATGCATTAAAATACGCGCGAAGAGGATCCCAGTAGATTAGTGAACGAATATCTAACTTGCATTGATAACAACATGCAGGACAACACAGTTGTTTCAGGACCGTTTAGTGAATCTGAAACAACTAATGTTCTAAGAATGATAAAACACAGAAAGCCGGCTGGACTGCATGTCACGTATCCTGAATTTATAAAATACTTGCGTAAGCAAGACACAAGATAGATGGAAAAATTATTCACTAAGTTATTGGAAATTGGAATCTGCTTAAGATAGCACATGCCTTAGAAATCCTCAAACCATGAAAACAATTAAACTATGTGATTACTATTCGATCTTAGTGTGAGTCTCTTCCACAAACTTCTTTCCTCACAAATAATTTCCAAAACACGCTCATTTCCACTTAATTTTCAGCATCCTTCTACACCACCACATTTTAAATACATCAATTATTCTTCTTTCATTTCTTCCGGAAGTCCATGTTTCGATAACTTGAGGAACTATTGTCTACAAATGCTGGGATGCTTCCTTCAAAAAGGCCATGGCCGAATTCCTTCCAGTTCCTTGTCCTCCGTCCAATACCACCTCTACTTACCTTGAGGCCATAAGTAAAAAATAAAAACGTCTGTGCATAGAGATTTTAAAAGTTCTTTCTCAATCCTAGATCAATATTTGAATCTAATATAAAAGAATTTTTGATATATGTACTCTTTTTTATCATTGGTCTTGCATCGGTCATAAGATTAAATTTTCCTTTATAAGTGGCAGAATTCTTTTACTTCTCTTGTTGCACCTGATTATATTTTTATATTTATTCTACTATTATTACAATAATTTCTGCTACATTTCATCACCTTGGTCTAGCTTAGATTTAATTTCAGTCCAAAATCTTCCGTTAGATTTTTTTCATGTTATTCAGTAATTTCTCAATTTCTTCAGTCTGGTGTGCTAACAGAACAATGTCATCAGCAAATTGTAGCGTAATGATTATTTCTTATTGAACAATTAAGCCACATTCATATTTTTCTTTCATCTCCTTCTTTGCTTTCTCTATAAACAAGTTGAATATTAATGTGCATCGACCACATTCATGTCTCACATTTTTTCTCACTGATGCATTCCTCCGATTATTTACTGCTTTAATCATAGCCATTTGATTCTTATGTAGTTTATCAAGTATTCTTCTACCTCGATATTTCAGACCAGACATTTTTAAAAATCTAGGCATCTTGTACCATCTAACGTAAGCAAAACTATTTCTGTTTCCACAAACTTCAAAAAATAATCAGTTTTTCCTAATCCGCTTTTCAAGAATTCCTACTCTACTTCAAAATTTTCTTTCAGCCATTTTTTGTTTGTTTTGCAATTCCTGTTTATTTGATTTCTATATTATCTTTATTGCTCTCTTTCTACTTCATCCTGAGGACCCCTCCTATTTTTGTTATACAGCAATTATCTTCCTGGAAATTTATCTGACAAATTTAAGAGTATTTTATTTGCAGATAACACTTACCTGACTGTGCGAAAAACACCAAACAGTAATATAGATTTTAATGTAATTTAAGTACATAGTGAAGAAGCATATTGGTTTTTACCAAATTAATTAAGATTAACTTAAAAAAAAAAAAAAAAAAAAAAAAACCCTCATTATATTAAGATTAATAGCTTTTCGAGCTATGCCGCGTTGTTTATTGAATTGTCTGAGCTCTTTCGGCTGGTATCCTACAACCTTATTCTGAGCCGAAAGGTCAGTGGATTCAATAAACAACGTCTCTTCTTAAATACCAGCCGAAAGCTCAGGTAGTTCAATAAACAACGGGGCATAAACCGGAAACCAATTAATCATGAACAAAGACGGCCGCGGAATTAAGGAGTTATTTAACACATTATATTAGGTTTAAAACAAAAAAATTATATACACCCAGACTTACAAGCAACCTATAAAAATAACACAATCTTAGAAACAAAGAGTATATCTTTCCTTGTTACTAATATAGATGACAAACTCTGTTGGCACGAATATATCATGGAGGAAGGAATAATATGGAGACGACGCAAGCGACCTTCACCAGCAATCAAGTGAAGCCAGGCGGAGGAGGAGTGGGGAGGCATGGCCGGAGTGGAGGGGACATGGCCGCTTCCCAACAAACACGGGGAATATGTACAAAAACCTCAAGGGGACTCTAGGATAAACGTGACGCCGCAATCTGGTGATGGATTATTATGTAACTCGATGAGACAAATAAAAAATGAAGAATACATTTTTTTTGATATCCTGCTTAGTTTTCGAGATATTCTGTCTCAAATGTTAAATGGTTTTGGTTGAAATTCTGAAGAAAAAAGTATTCAAAGTGAAATTTTATGATGAACTCTTATTTAAAAAGACGAGACAAATAAAAAATAAAGAGTAAAAATTTTCGATATTTCACCTAGTTCTCGAGATATACTGTATCAAAAGTGAGGTGTCTTCAGTTGAAATGCAGAACAAAAATTTCGCAAAAGTCAAATTTAATGATGGATTCTTATGTAATATGACGAAAAAAATCGATGATAAGGAATAAATGTTTTCGATATCTTTCTTAGTTTGGGGGATATACAACATCCAAATTGAGGGGATTAGATTGGGATGCAGCCTGGACCAAGAATTAATTCTGTCAAAGCCACAATGATTACATGGTTGACATGCAGAATGGATATTTCAGTTTTATTACTACCACTTGAGGTTAGACTGAAATGTGTCCTAGACCAGAAAAAGGTAAGAGGACCCACTCTAGGGATGAGCAACCCAGACATTTTGTAGGCTGGTACCAGAAATAAAATGTTTCCGCATAATTTATAGTTAGTATAAAGTGTATCAACAAAAAGTAAAGAGTGATACTTTACTATAATGTATGGTTGGCATCATGCGGTGTCCTTTGAAGTAACTTCAAGCAAGTGTGCTCCAATCATAAATGCGATGATGAGTCACTGTATGAACAAGCATATACTTTTTTTAACAAAATAACTTATCACGCAAGAATAGCTCTACTTCAACTTGTGTTTAAAAGGGCAGAGACTTTATTATTACCTTTAAAAATAAAAGAGTCATTTCACAATTGTTGCTATTACAGGAATGTACAAGGAACTTTATGAGACAGAATTTGATTCATTATTTTCCTTTACTTCACATTCTTAATAATGAATTAACATGTGGTTAAAGGTAGGGACCGTGCACCACAAACTACATGGCCCGGTCCAGGGGGGGGGGGGGGGGTGCTGAAAGGCTACGTTGGGCTATGGAGGGGGGAAGGTATTCCAAGCCAAGCCACGTAGCTTTTTTTTCATAAAATTTGTCACAGTTAAAATGAGGAACTGAATTCACAACAGCATGTGAATATTTATTGGTTTAATTCTAGATGGCGATACAGCTATAGCACCTTTCTGCCGCACGCAGCTATCAAAGAATTATCCGAATCACTTTTATGACACTTTTCTCCTGGTCCAGGCTGTATTTCAACCTAAACTCAACTGCTAGGAATAATAAAAAAAAGCTAGATCCCTGTACTGGCAGTAGGCCTAAAGTAGTTGTAGCAGTATCATGATCTAGAATTAAACCTATTTATTTCCCTCAGCTAATTATCTCCTTATGTAATTTATAATAGTCTGACAAGAGAAAACAGTGCAAAATGTCTTCTGGAATTAAAAGGGGAAAATGGCTATTTAAAAAATTAATAAAACTCACAGTTTCTTACATAACAGTTAATTTCATCATCCATTGTCAGTATAATCAGCAACGTGACGAAAGAAATCTTAATAGTAAATTCACTGAATCGCGATGTAAAACACGCCCCTTTAAACACTTTTCAACACTCATTAAAAAATAATGCTAGTCTATTATGTGCAAAATAGCAAGGTTTGCTGATTATCTACACCAAACCAAGAAAAATTTGAGAAAAAAGTCATCCCATTGAGAGCTATGACTAAATATATATAGACATACTCTAAAGTTTGCGATGTCTACCGCTCACTTCAACAACGATAATTACAATTCAACTTCCTTATGAAATGATATTCCAGGTTCATTCCTGTCTGTCCTATTTGTGCAACACAAGATGGTATTTTGAAACACTTATACACATTACAAAATGAAATAATCACTGCATCTATTACAATGTGAACACCTCAATTGTTGGGAAGCGCCATATGGTCGCTGCCGGTGCTGCCGCCATGCGGCCTGCTTCACCGATTTAACGTCACTTCTCCTCCATGGAATATATCACTTCACTATTGAAGAAGTTAAGTAGTGCCACCTTAACAGTACGAAAACTTTCTCAAACTACAGATCTAGAATTAACGAAACAGGTGTACTCCTCATATTTTCATCCAGTGATGTCATATGGCATAATTTTTTTCGGGAACTCTTCGCCAAGCAAAAATGTTTTCATAGCAGAGAAAAGAACTATTATAGGCCTATGCTGCGTAGGGTTAAACCAAGAACTTCTTGCCGACAACTTTTTCAAAAAAAACCTCAATATTCCTACAATGACTTCAAAGTATTTATATTCTCTCATGTGCTTTGTCATAGAATATTTTAATCTTTTTACATCTAACTCACAGGTACACTATTTCAATACAAGAAACAGAAATAACTTGCACAAAACACAAACATCTCTGTCATTAGTACAAAAAGGAGTTAATTATTCTGGGACACATGTGTTTAATGAACTTCCAAAGTGTATAAGACAGTTTGCAGATAATAAAGATATATACAAAAAAAATCTGAGAAATTGTCTTATTGGCAACTCCTTCTACTCAATTCAAGA
Source organism: Vandiemenella viatica (assembly GCA_031002005.1). NCBI lineage: Eukaryota > Metazoa > Arthropoda > Insecta > Orthoptera > Morabidae > Vandiemenella > Vandiemenella viatica. Next base: position 13,729 of record JARYHS010004258.1, read on the forward strand.
ATTTGAACAAAGTAATTAATTGTATTCAATATGACCTTTTGCAAAACTCAGTTACAAAAATTAATATTTATTTTTACTCTCTTTATTTGTATTTGTAACGTATGATTGTTTTCACTAGGATCATGGCTCATATTGTGTGTATGTGTGTTAACCATGACATGGCTCACATCCCAGAGGTCCTTCCTCAGCAGGGATCTACCGAACAAGATTCATAAATAAAATAAATAATGTCTTATCACCTCCAAGATTTCTTCGTGGAGCCAACATTTGTGGCACCTTGTTCCCTAAAGCCTAATGTTTCTTTTCCAGCTTTCATTATTTCTCTGTTCAATGTATTTCGTACATCATTAGTTGAGCTTCTTTCAGAGTAACATTTTAGACGAACGTCTATTATTTCGACAACTTTTTCCCTCGTGTTAGATTGTTTCCTTTCTGTACTGCTTGTATTTCTATTTTTTTATTGAATTTCAGCCTGTAGTTCATAACTATCAGACTGATGGTAGAGTCTATGTCAGCTACTCGATATTTTTAGTCTAGAAATTAAGTACTAAAACTCTGTTTGATCATGATGTATCATAGCTAATATCTGTCTGTATTCCCTGGACGTTTCCTGGTGTATATCCGTGGTGCTTGAGTCTTAAATAATGTGATTGCCATTATGAGTTTTGACCTCAGCTTTACTTGGTATCCGAACCGTACTTCATATGATCTCAGCTTTGTTATATTTTGTTGTTCTTATATTCATGTATGTGAATCTGACTCCGATGCCTTTATCATCCTGGATATAGGTGCATTTAGGATGTATTTTTTTTCTATCTTTTTGTGAAATACTGTAAACCAGGGATACTTTGTGACAGCAGGGGAAACTTTGGGACACCTACGTTTTTCAAGTACTTTAAATCTCCCGCTCTCACGAGGTGCGAAATATAATATCTTTGTAATGGTTAATCGAAGTTGTGGCGGAGCCTTGCCCAGCCTAAAGTACAAATCTTCGCCACCAGTCGGCGTTGCAATCGACCACGCCATGGTTCATCTCTTTGCCAACAGCCGGCGCCCTGATCGAGCCGACGGGAGCGCCAACTAGACCAGGTGGGAGACTACCGTACTACTTGGAGCCAGTCGGCTGCTAGCCACGTGCCGCGTATGAACTTGTTCTTTTTATCTGTGTCGCGCTACCGCATGTTCTGTTATTGTGTATGCAACCTCTTGCATAATAAATAGCTGTGCTTAAGTACACCTCAGCTTTCGTTTATTACTGTGTAGAGTGTAGTTACTCCATAACTGGTGACCCCGACGTGATTGCGTGCGTGCTTCGTTTTAGCATAGAACACATGCTTCGTGCTTCAGCTTACGCGTGACTATATCGAATTCTGTACTCAGTGTTAAACTGTGTGTTGTGAAGTTTTAAGTGCTTTGCCGAAGCGTTCTCCGACGAGGAAATCACTCGAAACACGCGCTCCAGAAACCATCATGAATGCAAACACAGATACTTTGCTTGAAACGGACAACAATGAAAAGCCCACACCGCCTCAGCTAACGGACGCTGTCCCGACTGTGTTGTCTGCCGGCGCTATGAAGTTGCCGCCGTTCTGGAACCATTGCCCGCATATGTGGTTTATTCAAGTTGAGGCCCAGTTTTACACACACCGCATTACTTCCGACGCTGCGAGGTATAATCTTCTTCTTGGCGCACTTGACTCTGAAATCATGATGGAGGTAGCAGACCTGCTGTCTAATCCGCCTAAGGAGAACAGATATGATCGCCTAAAAACCGAGATTATCAGCCGGCTGACAGATTCAGCCGACCGCCAACTTCACAAGGCCCTCACCGAGTTGGAGCTCGGCGACAAGAAACCAACACAGCTCCTCAGGCAAATGACTACCCTGGCCGGCGGCAGAGCAACTCCGGACGTCATCAGGGTTCGCTGGCTTGCCTTGCTGCCTCCGTCAATCCAACGCTGTTTGAAGCTGGTGAAAGGCATCTCCCTTGACGAACAGGCGAAGATCGCGGACGAGCTACATGAGATGCAGTCTCCTCCAACCGTTATGGCCGCTGGCTACACGCGTTCCAAGTCACGATCTCCGGACCGCCTGCCTGCCGATCCGCTCGTATCGCTCACAGAAGAAATCTCCAACTTGAAGCTGGCCGTGGCTGAGCTGTGCAAGATCAACGCCACGCTCATCAGCAGCTTCAATGAACGTGGCCGCGCACGTGAGCCTAGCAGTGTTCGCAGCAGCTCTCGCTACCGCAGACGATCCCCATCAAGGGCCACAGTCTGTTTCTATCACCGCCGCCTTGGAGAAGACGCTAGGAGCTGCGAGCCGCCCTGCTCTTACGCATCCAGACAGCCGTCGGAAAACTAGAGGCGCTGTCGATCGTTCAGGCGGCCGGCGACAGCACCACAAACGCCCGCCTCACCAAGGAATACCGATTGCACCTCTACGACCGTACAACGAACATGAGGTTCTTGGTCGACTCTGGCTCGGTTGTTTCACTGGTACCTAAGGCCTCCATTTCCGGATGTTGCAAGAAGGATGACTTCCAGCTGTACGCCGCCAACGGAACCGTCATTCACACCTATGGACAAAAACTCCTGGCGCTGGATCTTAACTTACGCCGAGCATTCAAATGGTCCTTCATTATTGCAGATGTCAAGGCAGCCATCATTGGAGCGGACTTCCTAGTTCACCACTCTCTGCTCCTGGACCTGAAGGGGAGATGCCTCATCGATCCTCTTACATCTCTGACGACCACGGGCCAACTCTGTGAAGCCACCATCCACACAGTCTCAACCATCAACCAGAACGCCTGTGTGGGTGACCAGGACAAGATCTATGCCGACCTGCTCACACGCTACATAGACATCACGAGGCCTAACACTGTTCCTGTCACCCAGTCTGACAATGTTGTGGTTCACCACATTGAGACCACTGGCCCTCCTGTCTTTGATCGCCCTCGCCGACTTACTGGCGAGAAATTGAAGGCCGCCAAGGAGGATTTCGACCTGCTGCTGCATCACGGCGTGATACGACCCTCAAACAGTCAGTGGGCCAGCCCGATTCACATGGTGCCGAAGAAACTCGGTGGTTGGCGAACTACCGGCGACTACAGGCGGCTGAACGGGATCACTGTTCCTGACCGTTATCCTGTCCCTCACGGAGACAGCATCCTTCAGCGTCTCCATGGCTGTTCAGTGTTCTCCACAATCGACTTGGTCCGTGCCTACCACCAGATTCCGGTTGCCAAGTCAGACATTCCAAAGACCGCAGTGACGACGCCCTTCGGACTTTTTGAGTTCGTCGGCATGCCGCCCGGGCTACGCAATGCTACACAGACCTTTCAACGCCACATGGACAATCTGCTTCGAGGTCTGGACTTTGTTGGCTGTTTCATCGATGACTTGATCATTTTCTCCAAATCACACGAGGAGAACTTAAAGCACCTCACCACGGTGTTCGACATCCTTCGTGCAAACAGACTAACAATCAATCAGAAGAAGTGCCAGTTCGGGAAGTCAGAGGTCATCTACCTGGGATACAAAGTCAACGCTTCCGGTTACAAACCCCCGGTGGAGAGAGTCCAAGCCATCGCGTCGTATGCGCAACCTCAGACCATCTCCGATCTCCGTCGGTTCCTGGGAATGGTCAACTACTACAGGAGGTGCATCCCTGGCGCTGCACAGATGCAGGCCCCACTTAACGACCTGCTGAAAGACTCTAAACGAAACGACAAACGCCCAGTTCCTTGGACTACCTCTACTGAGCAAGCGTTTGCTGCCTGCAAACGTGGTGTTGCCACGCTGTACAAACGACTTTCCTCTCGCCGTCAGCGAGCCTTTGTCTGAGGACTGATGCATCCGACACGGCCATCGGAGCCGTTCTTGAACAGCTTCAGGATGGGACCTGGAGACCACTGGGGTTTTTCTCACGGAAGCTCATCCCAGCCGAAACCCGTTACAGCACATACGACCGAGAGCTTCTCGCAATCTATGCGGCCATTCGTTTCTTTCAGCACATTCTTGAGGGCCGACACTTCGTCATCCAGACAGACCATAAACCCATCACGTATGCCTTTTCGCAGCGACCGGAGAAGGCATCTCCACGCCAGTTACGCCACCTGGACTATATCTCACAGTTCACCACTGAGATTGTACACACACGGGGTGAAGACAATGTCGTGGCCGATGCACTCTCCCGCATAAACTCCATCTCCATGCCAACGACGATCAGCCACGAGGAGATCCACCAGGCGCAGATGGCCGATGAAGAGCTGCCAACACTCCGGGAATCAACACTACTCAACTTGCAGTCTCTGCGTATTGACGGCCTCGATATAATTTGCAACGTTCTGGAAAATCGAGTGAGGCCCTACATCCCACAGAATCTCAGGCGACGGGCATTCGACGCCGTTCATGGGCTTTCGCATCCTAGTGGCAGAGTCACCGCCCGGATGCTGAAGGAACGCTACGTGTGGCCAGGTATCAGACGGGATGCACTCCTATGGACTCGAAGATGCATACCGTGTCAGCGAGCTAAAATTCACCGTCACAACCGACTGACACCACTCAACATTGCTGTTCCCAATAACCGGTTCGACCACATCCACCTGGACCTCATCGAGCTGCCGCAGGTCGCAAGTTTCCGGTACTGCCTTACCATTATTGACCGTTTCACCAGATGGCCAATGGCCATCCCGCTCAGCAACATACTGGCTGATACAGTTGCCTCAGCCTTCTATACACAATGGATCTGTCTATTCGGCACTCCACTTACGATCTCCACGGATCAAGGTCCACAATTTGAGTCAGCTCTCTTCACCGCACTATCGCGCCTGATAGGAGCTAAGCGAATTCGCACCACGCCGTACCATCCGCAGTCCAATGGACTCGTCGAACGCTGGCACCGTTCGTTAAAGGCCGCTTTGATGTGCAATACTCACCTACGTTGGCCAGACCTACTGCCAACCATTCTCCTCGGCTTACGCACCGCCTACAAGGAGGATCTGAAGGCCTCTCCAGCTGAACTGCTCTTTGGGACGCCGCTTCGACTGCCTGGTGAATTCTTCATCTCTGAAGACACTCCAGCTGATCCACAGTTCTTCCTGGAGAAGTTTCGAGACCACATCCGCGCCGCCAGGCCCACACCAACGGCTCACCACACCAAGGCTCGCCTGTTTCTACTGAAAAACCTATACACCTGTACCCACGTCTTCAAACGTGTAGACTCTGTGAAGAAGCCTCTTGAACCACCTTACACAGGGCCGCATGAGGTCGTTAGGCGCATCAGTGACAGAGTGTTCGTGATTAAAATCAACGGGGAGGACAAGGCAGTCTCAGTGGACATGCTGAAACCTGCCTTCATCGCCAAAACAGACCACGACCAGACCGACGCCCCCCGGGCAGAACATCCACCAGCACTGACGCACACATCTACATCAATGGACCGACCCATGAGAACCTACGCGAGGGGTTCCCGTGCAGACACCAGCACCGGTGGCAAGAAGCGAGTCTCGTTCCTTACTCTCCCTGAGTAAGTCACTGGGGGGAGAGTGGTTGTGGCGGAGCCTTGCCCAGCCTAAAGTACAAATCTTCGCCACCAGTCGGCGTTGCAATCGACCACGCCATGGTTCATCTCTTTGCCAACAGCCGGCGCCCTGATCGAGCCGACGGGAGCGCCAACTAGACCAGGTGGGAGACTACCGTACTACTTGGAGCCAGTCGGCTGCTAGCCACGTGCCGCGTATGAACTTGTTCTTTTTATCTGTGTCGCGCTACCGCATGTTCTGTTATTGTGTATGCAACCTCTTGCATAATAAATAGCTGTGCTTAAGTACACCTCAGCTTTCGTTTATTACTGTGTAGAGTGTAGTTACTCCATAAAGTGTTATTGTGTGGTGCCATCTATAGGGAGTCTTTCAGCAACTGATTTGACGCATTTTGTGAAAGGCAAGCATTGTTTGTTTGGTGACGATTGTCGAAATTCTGAGTAGTGCAGTAAACTTTCTCATCATGAAGAAAACTACGTAAATATATATATGTGTGTATTAACTGCTTAACGTCTCTTAACAACGAGGTCTTTGGAGACGGGAATGGATGGGTGGCAAAGAATGGGAAGGAATTCGGCCATGGCCATTTAAAGGAAACATCCCGGCATTTGCCTGGAGTGATTTGGGAATCCATCGAAAACCCAAATCTGGATGAAGAAAAACCGTAAGAAGAGGTGCAAAAACAGGTAATTACAACAAGAAGTACATGTGTTAGCTATAATTTTACGCAATAATCAAACAATGAAACTTATATTAAGTACATTTTTTTATAATGTTCGTAATGTCGGGACTTTAGCGGGTCAACGTTGGGACTGTCCCAAAGTTGCCCCAAACTGATTTCTTAACATAAATATGGTAATTTTCTTTTATTGTAGGAACTGAAGTGATAATTCGCAAGTATAAACGATCCCTGGGGTCCAGGACATATCGAAATTACACCAAGGAAAGTCTTAAAGAGGCTCTTGAAGCCTTTAAGAACAAATCTCTCAGCTACCGAGAAGCCTCTATCAAATTTGGGATTCCTAAGAATACCATTTTCGTTCAAATTAAGGGAATGCACAGGAACAGAGTTGGCAAACAATTGGTCTTCACACAGGAAGAGAAAAAACGTTTCTTATCCCATGCTGTTGCAGTGTCAGCATTTGGTTTTCCGAAAGACACTTATGACTGATGATACATTGCCAAGTTAAATCTCGACAGATGCGGAAGAAAAGAGTGCAAATTCAAAACAAAAAAAAAAAAAAAACAAAAAAAAATCCTGGTGTTGAATGGGCGTGGAATTTTATGGAAAGGTAGAGTGGTCTTGTCAAGGGCGGCAACTGATGAGGAAATAATTAGTACTTTATATGAAAATCATATATATTATTTCTACAAGGTATTTTTTTGTCACAAGCCTGTATCTTCCTCCATACTTAACCGAAATCAATGAATGAGGTGTCATTTTAAAGCATGCGGTCTCCACTTTGGTCACATCATATTTTAAGAAATGAAGTTTTCGGAATTCGACCCTTAAAGGGCAAAAATGTCAATATTTCTAAAATTCAGTTTTCTGTGTTGCGAGTCATTTATCTCCCTGGATACCTATCTGAAATCGTTTAATGAAGTATCATTTTAAAGATTAAGATCTCCGCTTTAGTGACGTCATATATTAAGACATAAATTTTTCTGAATTCAACCCTTAAAGGGCAAAAGTATCAATATTTTTGCAATGCTTTTTTGTGTCACGAGCGATTTATCTCCCTTAATATCTAACCGATATAGATAAATTAGGTATCACATTAAAGACTTACGGCCCCGCCGTGGTAACATCATTTTTTAAAAAAGGAATTTTTCGTAATTCGACCCTTAAAGGGCAAAAATGTCAATTTTTCTAAAATGCGTTTTTTGTATCTCGAGCCATTTATCTCCCTGGATATCTAATCAAAATCGATAAATGAAAGTTGGATTATGAGGAGTAATGTCTCAGCTTTGCGACATCATATTTTAAGAAAGAATGTTTTTGGAATTCAGCCCTTAAAGGGAAAAAGTCTAAATTTTTCTATAACGCATTTTTGTGTCACGAGCGATTTATCTCCCTTAATATCTAACCGATATAGATAAATGAGGTATCACATTAAAGAATAAGGTCCCCGCCATGGTAACATTATATTTTAAGAAAGTAATTTTTCGTAATTCGATGCTTAAAGGGCAAAAATTTCAATTTTTCAAAAATGCGTTTTTTTGTGTCTCGATCCACTTATCTCCCTGGATATCAATCAAAAATCGATAAATCAAGTAAGATTATCAGTAACAATGTCTCAGCTTTGGTGGCATCGTATTTTAGGAATGAATTTTTTTATAATTCAACGCTTAAAGGGAAAAAGTTTAAATTGTTCTATAACGCATTTTTGTGTCACGAGCTATTTATCTCCTTGATATCTAACCGATGTAGATAAATGAGATATCATATTACAGACTAAGGTCTCCGCCGTGGTAAAATTATATTTTAAGAAAGTAATTTTTCGTAATTCGACCCTTAAAGGGCAAAAATGTCAATTTTTCTAAAATGCGTTTTTTGTGTCTCGAGCCACTTACCTCCCTGGATATCTATCAAAAATCGACAAATCAAGTACGATTATGAGGAATAATGTTTCAGTTTTGGTGACATCATATTTTAGGGACGAATTTTATGGAATTTAAACCTTAATGGGAAAAAAGTATAAATGGTTCTACAACACATTTTTGTGTCACGAGCGATTTATCTCCATTAATATCTAACCGAAATAGATAAATGTGGTATCATTCTAAATATTAAGGTTTCAGCTGTGTTTAAATCACATTTTAAGAAATGAATTTTTCTGAATTGAACTCTTAAAGGGCATAAATATCAGTATTTCTAAAATGCGTTTTTTTGTGTCTCGAGTCATTTGTCTTCCTTGACAATTAAACAAAATTGATAAACGAGGTATCATTTAAAAGATTGAGGTCATCGTAATGTCTTCGGTTCCGTTACCACATTTTAAGAAAGAAATTTTAAATAATTCTAACCTTAGTGGGCAAAATTATGAATATTTTTAGAACGCATTTTTCTGTCACGAGATATTTATTTCTCTTGATACCTAAACTAAATCAATAAATTAGGTATAGATTTAAATATTAAATTATCCGCTATGGTCAAATCATCTTTTAAGAAAAAAATTTCTCCACATTCAACCCTTAAGGGGCAAAAATATCATCATTTCTCAAAACTTTTTTTTTTTACCTCGGTTGATAACTAACCGAAATTTATAAATGAGGTATTATTTTAAAGACCAAGGTGGCTGCTTTGGTCACACCATATTTTATAAAAGGAATTTTTTGGATTTAGACCCTTAAAGGCAAAAGTATCAATATTTTTTATACAACGTGTTTTTTGTGTGTGTATATTTTTTTTTTGTTATTACAGCCATTTCTTTGATACGTAGCCAAAATCGATCTGCAGCTAGGTAAAATCATAAATCAGGGAAGAATTTTTCGGAATTTGGTGCTTAAGGTGGTAGCGCTTATGAGACTGTTCAGAGCCAAGTCGCTAGATTGCAGCATAGGATATCACAGAGATGTCAATAATTTTTTTTTTTATTCAATAAGTACCTTTTCGGATATTTTTTTTCTGTTACGGAAACTCTGTCTTTTTGCTATTCAATTCCAATGTAAATATTTTATTCGCACAGCAACAAATATTTCAGAGCTGTTGATATGTTGTGTGCATTTTGTTCAGGTTGGTTTTATTCTGTTAAGTTCAGTGACAATTTGTCATAAATACAGAGTGTTTTAAATTTTCCTAACTGTTTCGTAATATGTTATGAGTATTTTGATGCGTACCGATTACAGTAAAAAAAAAAAAAAAAAAAAAAAAAAAAAAAAAAAAATTGCTACTAAAGTACGGTTCTACTTCTCATTATATTACAAGCATTCAACCTCACTATTCATCGCATTTTATTCGTGAAATTTTCGCACGGGTCGTCTAGTTTAGAGATAGAGCTCGTAGGTATTTTGCCAGAAAACCTTTGGAATTATGATGAAACCAATTTAGCTGACGATCCAGGAACCAAGAAAACAATACCGAAAATAGGGATGAAATTCCCGGAACAAGTTCGGAGCTCATCGAAGGCCTGCACCTCTCTTATGGTCTGTGGCAACGCGGCAGGAACACTAGCTCCTTTCTATGTGAACTACAAGTCTGAAAAACTGTGGAATACATGGACTGAAAATGGGCCACTTGGAACTAGATACAACCGGCCAAGTAGTGGTTGGTTTGACTGCCAATGTTTTGAAGAACGGTTCGTTCTATTACTCCCATCGATTTTGAAGCGCCAGTCTGGAACGAAGGTACTTATCGGTGATAATTTAAGTTCCCATATGAACATCGAAGTTTCATATTGTGTGAAGAGAATAATATAAAATTCATCGCCCTGCCTCCGAACGCCACCCATCTGCTGCAACCGCTTCACGTTGCCTTATTTGCGCCAGTGAAACGAATCTGGCGGAATATTCTAGATGAGTGGAAGGAGATTGGAGGAGGTGGCCGATGCATCATTTTACCAAAGGACCAGTTCCCACCACTTCTTAAAAAAACTCTGGGAAAGTCTGACATCCAGTGCAAATATTTTGATAGCAGGTTTCCGGAAATGCGGTATTCATCCTCTAAATCGTCAGGAAGTTCTTGCGAGGCTGCCTTTATCCAAAATGCAATGCTTGCCAGAAATCACAGCTATTAAGTAATTCGTTCATGGAACACATCTCCGTAGAACGTAATGTAATGTAAGTAGTGGAATCAGCACAAGGCCTCCCCACCAGCCGCTTTATAGGCGCTAGAATCCGTCCACGGGGGTACCCGAATTAATTCATAACCCCCTCAAGAATCATACAGCAAATATCCGACCACTTCACTACGCCCCCACCGCGGGATTGGATTTGGAAGAATCACCCCCCCCCCCCTCCGCCATATCCGTTGGAGGGAAGGTACGGACTCTGGGAAGAAGCGTCTTTAGCCACCCTTGCGGGTGCCCACGGGGAACCTCGTGGCGGCGAAGCAGTCGTGATCTGGGGCCGAAGACAAACCCCAGTCACACTCCAAAGAACGAACTGAAGTCTCACAATTTCATCGATTGGTTAACAGAAAGAAAGTTAACGTCCCAGCGGGTCAAAGTATTTCTGCCGAGGAATTCGCCGGACAGGAGCAAAAAGATACATAGATCACGCAACCTAAGACACCACAATAAGCTACTGCTCTTCGGTGGAAGAAGGCAAACATTGAAATTAACAGAAGCAGTACCGATGAGAGTGTATCACCAGTTTTCTGTGCAGAACCTTCATATGATTCTCCATCAACCTCGAAATTCACTCCCTCCAAAGACGTCTGTTCTAAAGGTTTGACACAAGGGATGTATGTGCTCGTGAACTATGAAGGTGAACTGATCCCCGGGAAGATCACAGAAAAGGGTTACTTGGTCTCTGCCTTGCAAAATGTGGAAGCAAATGGAAGTAGCCACAAAGAGATGATCTGCTGGAATATTCCGCCGATGAAGTGGTACAAGTAATCAATCTCCCTGAACAAGAGGGTCATCGAAATATTTTGATGTAAAAGAACAGGGATTGTACTATAGCTAAAAAAAAAGTTCAGATTTTTTTTTTTTTTTTTAGATTTTTTTTTGAAATTTCGTCACAGCTTTCAGACTATACTCATAATTTTGCAACTGTAATTCTGTATTTGAAGCTTTATATCTGAAATTTTATGTTAAATATGCTCAAAATATAATACCAAATAAAATATTTCTACTTTAATTTTGATAACAATCATTTTTACATTGATTCTAACTAAAACAAAATTGACCAGTCCCAAATTTTCGAAACTTGATAGGGTATCATTGGTACAATAAAAGAGGAAAATTTGAATATGGAAAATAGGAATAATTTAGCTTATAATGCCTTCATTCGAAAGAAGGAGGTTAGATCTAACCAAAAAACTCACCGCCTTTACCTAATTTTGCACAGATTTCTCAGAATTCTCAAAAATACCCAAAAAGGGCATCAAAGTAACAATAATTATACTTCGCGTCCGAAGAGACGTCTCCTTGAGTGGCTTGAAGATAGTGTTATTTTTATTTATTCAGTTAATTTTGAGTTATAATTGGTCTTATAAAATACAAAGGGGTGTTTTGTATTGTGCCTTCTCTTTTGGACTGCGGATTCAATTTTTTCTTGTTTTTGTTCCTCTTGGCGTAAGTCATTTAGTTTTTAGTGCAATGTTTGCGTTAATCTTTTTACGATTTCTGCAATTGATTCGTGTTCTGTTGGTTCATGTAGTTTTGTAATTATTGTTCTTCAGTCTGCTTTCAAAATTAATCTAAAGCATTGGTTGTGTAGTACCTGAAGTGATGACAAGTTTTTTCTATTTATCATTCCCTACATATGACAAACATATGTTATTGTTGGGAGTATAATAGATTTGTGCAGGTGTAGTTTTGTGTTGAGGTTTATCCTCACGCTTATTAGTTTGGATTATAGGTTGATTACTAGTCTAGTTATGTTTTATTTATGTTCTTAAATGTGTAGTTTAAATAATACTTTTCTTTCCAGAGTTACTCCTACATATTTGTGGCATTTCTGACACGGTAGCCGTTGACCAAATATATTCCGGTGCTCATTGGTAATCGGTCTTCTTTCTGTGTAAAGTACAGCCGCTGGTTTACTTTAATTTATTGTTTTTCTGCTCTATTCTTTCGATTCCAATCTGTTGGCGTTGCAGTATTTTGATGGTTCCATGGGGCTTCAATCCACTGGAGTTGAACGCCGTATTACATGTAAACCGTGAGCGTTGAACGTTGTTAATTATTGGCAGGTCGCTAAGACTAAGCCTCCTGGAACGCGTGCCTTCATGTAACAGCTGCAAAAGCCCGTTGTTTGCCTCTCAACAGATAAGGTACTGTTGTTTAGAAAGGTAATGATTGGGCATACTAACATCTTGTCTATTATGGTCTGTGTGGTTAATTTGTAAATTAGTTTTAAGTGCACACCTTGTCATATGCTTTCTCCAGTTTAAAACTTAACTGATTTCCGCCACTAAGTAAAATAGTTGTAGCGTTGCAGATATTCTGGTCTGGAATCCATATTGCTCTGTCCTTATTGTGTTGGCTACAGTCAGTCTTTCAAGTATTTTTGCATGGAACCAAAAAGGATAATCGGTTGGTTGTTTGTTGGTAAAAAGTGGTTTTGGCTAGTTTCGGTATTGCGATAATTTTAGCCTGCTTCTATTTCTGAGGACAATAACTTTATCTGAAACAGCTGATAATAATACTTGTTAAAAGAACCAGTCTTTTTCTTGGTGGGTATTTCAAAAGCTCGGTTGCTTTATTCACCCTAAGTATTTTTTTTTTTCTGCTGCCATGACTTACTCGAAATTTTTATTGATTCTCTGAATGTTTCTTCTTATTTCTTTGCTTCCTTTATTTGTTGTATGTCGTGGGAAGAGTATTGTTCTTTATTCTCCTAATGCTTTAACTTGACAGAGAAGTTGGTAAATTGTACCATTTTGTAATGCTATTGGGTCCGATAGTGTTCTTAGGGTTTTTAATGCTCTCATGAATCCCCAAGATTTTATAAGTGCTTCCATTATGTTTTCCCCTTCTTCTGTTTTTCAATCATGCAGCCTACATTACTTCCTTGTCGGTATTGATTCATTAGCCTTTTGCCTTGATGACTGCGATGTTCGTGTCATTTTTAGGGTAGTAGTTTTTCAGCCTTTTTAGATCAGACATGCTGCCTGGTAAATAGATTCTATAATCTTGAGGTAGAGAGTGATTGTTTATTACGAATTTGTTCTCTGCTCATAGGATAGCTTTCGTTAGGTAATCTATTGCTTGATTCATTTGTGCGTCCACTGTATATGTTGTTCTCACTGAGTTGTGGAGATAGATCTTGAATTTTCCCCGTCATTTGTTTAGTGATCTTTGTGGCTAACGTTGAACTCATCCTGTTCACTTCTTCAAGAAAACTGGATTGTGTTCAGACGAAATACCATTTATCGTAACTAATTCTAATATATGGGTTATATTTTTGGCTATGTTAAAGCCTATAATTTGCGATCTGTGATATTGTTTTGATGATATGTGCTTTGGTTTTTTATGTCCCATGATGCTGACGTTCACTTATTTGCGATTGAGAAAGATGATATCCATGTGAGTTTTCTGTCTGTGAGTTCTTTGCTGGATATTTCGTGTTTAAGATGACTTCCACAAGTATTTGCCATCCTGGTTCATTATTTTACTGATCTCATCATGTAACAGGTCTAGATTAGGTCAGAGATAAGTTTGAAAAATGTGATGATACCATGCTTTATTTGTATTTAAATTCCTGTGGTTTCAATATTTTGAATGCTCTTTATTGTAATTGGTAAACGAGTTAAAGACGTTTTAATTAATATAGCTATACCCTGTTCATCCTATCCGTCCCGCATGTTTTCATACCCATATTGTGTCAAAAATTTACTAAAGGGGACTCTAATAACCTCGACGTCAACGAGACATAAAGCTGAAAGCAAAAAAGACAAGGAAATTTCGTTAGCTGTTGCGAAAACATAAATAGCTTGAATTATTCGGAGCGCGCCATTAAGGAAGCACTGGTGTGGCATGTGGAATACGCCATATTATTAGCTGACGTCACAGCACTGCCGCTGGTCATGAATAACCTGTGTTAATCAGGATTAGTTTCTGTTTCAGCCAGTCACTTACCACGTTAAGTTCGTTATCGTTAACTGTGTATGCTCGCTACCATGTCTCAGTCACACTCTGATGCAGCTAATGTGTAATGACCTAAAATAATATTTCTCGTGTGTATGTATTAGCGATACTTTACATTTAATTTTTTGTTATAAATCTGCCTGTGATCTCCACTGAGGAGATTAGAAACATTTTTAACATTGAGCCAGTGGGTATCACTACTGGTAAGATTTAATTATTCATAACTTTCTCATTGCTATAGGTTACTTTCCGTGTGTTTGATACTACATATATATTTTTATGTTGTAGATCAGCCTGTGACATCCAGTAATGTGCTACTGCTAGTAAGATTTAATCGTTCATATTTTTCTCTTTGCAATAGGTTTTTTTTCGTGTATTTTATACTACATTTTTAATTTTTTGTTGTAGATCTGCCTGTGACCTCCACTTAGGATATTCGGGACATTTTCAATTATGAGCTAGTGGGTGCCTTTACTGATAAGATTTTGACTGTCTGAAAAATTTATTTGTGCTGAGATATTTTTTCATGGGTTTGATACTACAGGTTTAAATTTTTGTTGCAGATCTACCTGTGATCTCCACTCAAGAGGCTCAAAATTTTTTTAATAGTGAGCCGCTACTGGTAAGATTTAATATTTTATAATTTTCTCATTGTTATAGATTTTTTCTTGCGTTTAGTACTACAGATTTATTTAATTATTTATGTCATATCTGCCTCTGATCCCCACTCAGGAGATTAGGAATATTTTCAATTATAACTCAGTTTTTGTCATTTCTGGTAAGTTTATGTGTGTCTCAAACAGGTATATTTGCTGTAATATTTTTCGCGTGTTTCATACAACAGATTTAATTTTTGTTGCCGATCTGCCTATGATCTCCACTTAGGAGATTCAAAACATTTTCAATCATTAGCCAGTTGGTGCCATTGTTAAAGCTTATAATTTTTTTTGATCAATATTTAAATACCTCTGTCTAAAACCCTCCTTGTTTGCAACAGATCTGCCTGAGATTGGAGGCAAAAGGTATATAATTTCAAATGATATACCGCGTAGAAAGATGAAAGTTACAGGTAATGTATTTATCTTATTTTATCGATTTCTGTCTTACGCTTGTAACCATGTAAATTGAATTTGGTTGTTTTTATGTTTATAGATGAGTATAAACCATTATCACTGCCGGACCTGGAAGCTTTGTGGAGTATACCTATAGTCCAGCCGGACGGAAACACGGCCACGTGGGCAGACCCACCAGGTAACGATCTGCTGGTGGCGCTGTCGTCCATTGAGGCTCACTGGGTCACAGATGAGCCCTCGTCCTAGTGGTTTCCCACTACACCAGCAACCAGGTCCGGCGTCAATGTGGGGAAAACAGGTGCGCCATGTGATACGCGTCTAAAGACAACCATCAGGCCGCGGGCTTACGAGAACAGATTACTTCATATCACTGTCCAATATTCTGAAAATTTCAATGACCATAGCAGTTTTATCAGGGCATATTCTACAATTTTTGAATAGCAGATTTCCGCGATTATTTTAATTCAGTCAAACAGGCCGTAAAATGCCAGGTGGGGTTAGATTTATGTTTCCAAATACAGGAGAATGATGACATTAATTTCACCCGTATTAGTTTTATGCCTCAACTGCGTGAGCTCACAAGGTATGAAATTTATGTGTTTCAAGACGTCTTGAAGAGATTTAGGGAATTCCAAAATCGGAACAGAGGTAAATGCAACGATCAAATCAACGCCCTCAGCATCCATGTAGCTAGATTCCGGACTGTATCGGGGCTCTTCGTTTATAGTACTGCCATCTGATATCGAAGCAAAGAAAGCAATTATCAATCTTCAAAACAGAGAAGATCGTTGTTTTCTATAGACGATAGGGCTGCCTGTGTCAGAGAGAAATGAAAAATGGAGAAGAACAGCAAGAAACAGGAAGTTGGAACGCAGACTATCTACCATTTATTACAGATTAACGAAATTTCTTCGAGTTCTGCCAGTCCTTTCCGGTACCCTTATGTCAAGAGGGTTGATCTGGGTTGAACATTATTCATGACCTGTGACGAGTCCAAAATTGGTGGAACAACCACTGAATTTTGGAAACATATCAAACAGACACAGTTCTGTAAACCCCAAAACGATATACAGCGACTTTGAAACAAATTTAAAACTAAGTCGACTGGAGGAGGCCTCAAATCCCAATGTGGCGATGAGGCATCTAACTCGAATAGCGCATCCAGCCGGTGATTATGTAAGCTCTCCCAGTTAGAAGCCATTGATCGTATTCAAAAAAATCCATCAATCTTCCTACAAAGACTTCTCAGCTTCTCTCTGTTGTGCATAAGGTCTTCTAAAGAAGCAATATAACTTTTGATCCCGGTCAAATACATAAACAGTACGTATTAACTCATGGGCGTATACAAGTTTTCGATTCAAAACTCCCATGGCCACAGTGCAATGTCCACACCTGATATTCATAAATCACAAAATGTTTTGTAAGCTACAATTTGCACAGCTAAACGCCAGGAGAAGCAAGTGGGTTTTGCACGAAGTGAAGAAGCTGTAAGAGTAACGTAAATGGGATATCATATGCCTTCAGGAGACACATTCATGTTTCGGGAAGATTTCTTACATGCCGGTATCGTCACAGATAATGTCAACACGTAGAAAACCTTCGATAGCAATAGTAGGCTATCCAGACAGGTCACTGTAACCAAGTTCTGTGATGAACATACGGCATGTGTGGAGCTCATTGCTTACTGGGGTAGTGTAATTCTCGTCAACACGTATTTTCAATTTAGTGATCCTATTTGAACCGTATTTTGGAAAAATAAGAGAAGTGTGCACTGCCCTAGGAAACTGATCAATAGTGATAATGGCTGACGCCAATGCTAAATCCGAACTCTGGCATAGCGGGATGACAGATACGAGGGGGGAGCTTTTAGTGGAAGCTATTAGTGAACTGAATCTAGAAGTACGAAATCTACCGCATGAACCCTACTCAAATAGCAACCAAGCAGCATCTCAGTCAAACATCGATGTAACATTGAACAATAGGCGATCTGAGAACTTATTGAGGAATTGGAAAGTTTTAGAATTTTTAACTACCAGCGATCATAATGTTATTAATTTTGAGTTTGTCATAGGGCGGAATGATTTTGGCACATCGGAGGCGCAGATTTCCAAAATGCATTACAACATCCGACGGGCAGATTGGAACAGGCTGATGAATAGTTTTGCACAACAGGAAATCAATTTAGATGACAGTGATGTAGAATGAGCTACAAGAGACCTTACCCGGACACTCCAAATATCAATGAGAAGACCTACTCCTGTAAAGAGAACCATTGGCAAAGTGGACATACCTTGGACTGATAGACTACCAAGACTACGGCAAATAATAAATAAAGCAAGAAATGATTTGCAACGTTACCACATCTCCAGTATTAGAAGGCAGCTGCTGGAAAGACATAGACAAATTAAGAGTGATTTCCGAGAAATGTTAATACTAACTGAACAAAAAAGTTGGGAAACATTTGTGAAAACAAACTTGCGTAAAGACCCCTGGCGTATCCCATACATAACTGCAGCAGGAAAGTTAAAATCCTCAACTACACTTTCTACTGTGCAGAAACAAGATGGCCCATGACTACTAGTTGGAAAACTACCACAGAAGTATTACTTCACGAACTCCTTCATGATTATAAAGTGGAAAATAACGAGATGGAGCATAGAGTAATCCGTCTGGAATGGACCAACATAGGCAAAGTATCGCTGACACTCCAGATGTTAGCATCTTGGATGTTGTACAAGCAATAAATGCCTTGTCCAGGAACAAAGCTCCGGGTCCGGATGGTATTCCAGCTAAAGTAGTACAATAACTGGTAGTGCCACTAACACCCACTTCGTGTAACCTCTATAATGAATGCCTGCATCAGGGAAGTGTACAAAACATCTGGAAGCAGAGTGAGATATTAATCATCAAGAATGGAGATGAAAAGGATCTAAAATTGCCAAATCCTATTGACCCATCTGCTTGCTAAACGTGTGGGGCAAAATACAAGAAAAGATGCAGTGCAAGAACATTACAAGAACATTAGGAGAAGGAAGGGATGAATACAAACCAACATGGATTCAGAGCGGTTGGATCTACAGAGAATGCTATCAACCATACAATGAATCTGATAGAGAACTCAAATCAGAATTACATGACAGGAATTCTTGTAGATATATTTTGGTAATTATAATCTATGGTGCCCTGCACTTTTTGCACGGCTTAAGGAACTTAATTATCTAAAGAACTTCTATAACACATTCAAACATTATGGTAAGAAAAGATTTGATGAACTTATGTGTCCTGGAGTATACATTGATAGAAAGCTAACGAAGGGTTGCTCACAGGGATCCATTTGTGGCCCCATATTTTGGAACATTTAGCCTGAACCGGGAATGGCAAGGCTGCAAAGAATGTCGGAACTACTTGGACTTGTTGCCTTTGCTGATGATCTATTCTTAATTATAGAAGGTAAAATCAGAGCCGAAATTGAGGCTAAATGCGCAAACGTTCTGCGTGAATTAAGTCGATGGTGCAGACAAGTCAGACTATGATTTGCACCTCAAAATACCTGTTACATGTTACTGAAAGGTGGATTACAGAGCAATCCAACCAATAAAATAGACGGAGTTACAATAAGAAGAAGTTCTTTCAGTCGATACCTTGATGTTAAATCAGACGAAAGTCTAAATTTAATGACACATAGGAAGCATGTGGGAGAGCCTCCTGTAATGAGAAACTAATCAGCATGAGGGAAAGTCGTTTCCAACTTTCACCGCTTGTTATTCGAATATACCACAATACAATATTAAGAACAGTTGTAGTGTAAGCAGCCAGCGTCTGGGAAATACACCTCAGAAAAATAAAATCCATACGACTTATGAGGAGGACACAGCGAAGTATTCTACTCAGGCTGAGTGGTGCTTACAAAACAACAGCAACTGATGCCCTGACAATGGCACTTGGGGTGTGGCAACTGGACTTGGAAGTTCCAAGCGGGGAGCATTATACTGGCTCGGGAAAGGGAATCTGGAACATGTAGAGTAAATCACAGGAGCAAAAGCATCGTCAGCTGCAGAGGTAAACAAATTGTTATTGGAAGAATGGCAATAAAGGTGGAATGTTAACGCAACAGGAAGAAGGACGTATGATATGTTTCCAGGTGTCTGTGAAGGGCTCAGAATGTCGCATCCTCTCCCATCGCCTGGGCTGGTACATTACATAATGGGTCGTGACCCTTACAACAGTGAACTACAAAGAAGAGGAATAGTGGACAGGGTAGCTGTGACTTCGGAAACGGGGGCACTCCGGAACATGTTGTATGGGAATGTGTTTGAACAGCGGAACAAGGAGTGCCATACCAGCAAATATTACAGGGCAGGTGCATTTTTGACATATTGCGTGACCATGAATTACAGCTTGCAATATGGCCTCATAAGTAGCCAAAGAAAGGTTCTTGGCACTTAGAAACAATCTAAACTGATGGAAACAATTTCAACCTACAGCTACCAGCGACACGAGCTATGATCATTCCCGATGAAAGAAACTCCCTATGGGTCGATTAAGATGGAATGGATGTCCTGCTCATCAACTTTGAACGTAAAATTTCGTTTTCTAAAACGATTAAGGGTACATAAATCACATTGAGGTTCCTGCACTCGTACCATTCCGTGTAGTCACCATGAAAGAAGCTGGTTGAAACCCTTAATGACCGTGACATGCACACTACCCGGACCGCAACAAGTTCAAACTATTTAACGGAAAATGAGTCTTCCCTTATGAATACACACTCTCAACAAAGTCAAAATATATTTGGATGTGTGAGACTGAAATTTCGGCCGATGATTGCGATGTCTGGCGGTTTATCCACATCCAACGTTGGGTTAATACGCAGGTCTGTACATGGGGACAGATATACGACTACTTGCGGATCTGTTTGAAAAATTTAGAGCTGTGTGATTGGAGAAGTACGCCCTAGTTTCCGCCCAATTTTTCGCTGCTCCAGGTCTTTCGTGGCAGGCTATGTTAAAGAGAACGCATGTCGAACTGGATCATCTAACAGATGTCGACATGCTTCTCGTTTTTGAACGTGACATTCATGGTAGTATTTTCTAGTGCGTCCTTAGATATTCCAAGGTAAATAACCGGTCCATGGCGGAGTAAAATCACGATACACCTGAAAATTTCATCATATATTTTGATGTAAACAATCTTTGTGGTGGTCCCAGGCAGAATGTCTACGCTCTGTAGGATTTCGATGGTTATCGGTCAAGCAGATTTCTAGCATATACTTCATGAGTCTAGCAGCCGACTCACCAAGGGGTTTCGTTTCCCGGGGATCGTGGTATTAGCAATAAGACAACACACAGGACAGCCGTCAAGAATTTATCGTCGGTGATATTAAATGAAGATCAGGTTTCAGTTTTAAGTAAGGGGTTCAAATTTGCAGTAACTCCACGTAAAATTCCAAAAGAAAAAGTGATTGTCGGTGTAGAACAGGCATTACAGGGAATTCCAAAGTTGGTAGCAGAAAATGTAAGATTGGATGTGGCCACTATTTTAAAGAAGGCAAAACCCCCTAAGTCCAATACCACCGGGAAAGAAAGAAAAACATTATATGAATTAAAGAATAACCCGAACATAATAATTTTACCTGCAGACACAGGAAACTGCACAGTTGTTTTCGATACTAATACTTACATACAAAAAATTGAGGGGTTACTAGTAGATAATACATACAGAAAATTGAACAAAGATCTAACCGAAAGAATTGGAAAGTTGACCAGGGAACTTGTGAATAAATTAAATCTGAAAGGGACAGTGAAACAAACAATACTAATCAGCAATCCGGTGATTCCACTCTTTTATGGCCTTCCGAAAGTACATAAGAAAGACTTGCCTCTATGTCCAATTGTTAGTGCGATTGATTCCCCAACATATGGATTAGCTAAGTTTTTATCGAAAAAACTAGAATCACTTGTAGGTTGCACAGAGAGCTACATCAAAAATTCAACGCATTTTATTAATAGGATACAGAATATTACCCTCTCACGTGACGATCTTCTTGTCAGCTTCGATGTAGTCTCACTTTTTACCAACGTCCCTGTGGAGGAAGTTATGGAGATAATAAAACAAAATTTTGATGACAATTGGTGCCAACTGTTTCAGCTTTGTTTGAAGACAACTTATTTCCAGTGGGGTAACAATTTATATGAACAACTAGATGGACTAGCTATGGGTAGCCCCCTCTCTCCGGTAGTAGCAAATTTATTTATGGAAAAATTTGAACGTGAAGCCATTTCGACACCTAGAAACAAACCGTTGATCTGGTTTAGATACATAGATGATACGTTTGTGATATGGCCACACGGAGAGGCGGAGTTAAAAGTTTTTCTGGACTGTATTAACAGCATCCATCCAAAAAATAAGGTTCACAATGGAATTAGAAACTAATGGGCAACTGGCTTTCTTGGATGTTCTGGTGAAAAGAAAAGAGGGAAAATTAACACACATTGTGTACAGAAAATCTACACATACAGACCTCTACTTAAATGCTGCATCACATCACCACAAATCTAAAAAAAGCGCTCTGATCAAAACCTAATTTTGTAGAGCGGAAAGAGTAGCAGATAAAGAGCACATACAAGAAGAAAGGATACACCTACACGGGGTCCTACGGAAGAATGGGTATAGTAGTCGGATAATAGCCAGCGCCTTAAGCAGTAACAAGCGGAACAATAAAGAGATACATGGAGAGATAACGGAACAAAAGAAGAAGGCTTTTTTACCTTACATAAATGGAGTCACTGACAGAATTGGAAAAGTGCTGATGAAAGTCAACATTCAACCAGTCTTTAACAGTAACAACAAAATAACAGACATTTAAGATCAGCAAAGGATCGCATACCACTATTACAAGCAAGTGGAGTATATAAGATACCATGCGATTGTGGAAAGGTGTAACTTATATTGGCGAAACTCCCAGAGAGGTTACTCTAAGACTAAAAGAACAATGTCGTCACGCAAGACTTGGTCATACTACAAAATCAGCTGTAGCACAACATCAGATAGAAGAAGACCATAAACTTCAATGGGAGAAAACAGAAGTTATAGTACAACCCAAAGGTCTTCTAGAACGAAAAATAAGGGAATCAATAAAAATCTTCAAACATCCCAATAATTTCAATCAAGACGGTGGCTATGGCTTAAGCGAAACGTGGATGTGTGCACTTGTGGACATTCGCAACACAAAACTTCCAACGACAAGATCTCTGGAACAGTTGACATCCGCTGCCGGTACCCACAACAGTTAGCTCAGCGACCGAGTTGTGTGAAAACCACACCATTTCGAGTCTGAAAACCCTGATGAAGGCACCAGGTTTGGCGCCGAAACGTTGGTACTAAACCATCAATTAAAGCAGTGCGATCCCCAAAATAAGTAAGAACAATATTTAATTATTGGATCCATGTTTACACATCGAGTGAAGCTTGTGGGTGTTCACTGTACTATTTTATATCTTATACTTATTGTTGCTATTAATAGTTTTTGGGGATTGACCACTTACAGCTGTTTGGAAAATTCTAAGTTTATCACCTAACTTCACATAGTGCTACCTTGAATCATAGTCAATTTTAACTCAATTCAGTCTAGCGTCAACCCAGTCCGGTTTGACTATTGAGAGGATTACACCATTTACAGGGATTTAATAACAGTTTATTCCAGTGTGTAGTATGTATGTGTATCTCTGAACCGTGTTCATTACTGCAACAATTACAACCATAACCACTTCAGTCATTTTCAATTGTTTTATAATTTTTTTTCAACACAAACATGTTAATGAATATTTTCAAGTTTATCAACATATTGTATGATGGCAGCTTCGTCTTAATCAACAGTGTCAGCACCATGTTTGAGTAATCTACCCTGACAATCCAAATTACCGTCCTTAGTCAAGAACTATGTTTTGAGGTGGGTACACCAACACTCTCTTGTTCTATGTCACCACCCAAACTTGTCCATGCTTGTAATAATATCAGGACATAGTGTGTTCAGCTATTTGTTCAAAAATAGATCATAGCCGTTGTGGTATCTCCCATGATACTTATTGCATTCTTTGGTAATAACCAAAATCCATGATTACGCTGATTCCAACAGTACCCACACAGGTTTTTGACGTCATATCGGTATTGACGTGATCTTTTTGAATTTGCTTGGGATTCGTACCGTCCTACTTAGAGAGCACCATCAAGTTAGATTTCGCTCTAACCAACAGTTTCTGTATCCGGCTATATGTGTGACAATTAAAAACAATCGAATGATCTGTGCCTGCCCATGCAAAAGTAATTTTATATATTATTCAGCATCTTACACGAATTATAGTAAAATTCATACACCAAATTACGTAGAGCTTCACTTGGATGAGGTATACTTTGATTATCAGTATATGTAAAATATTTAATTTCTTTAATTGGTTCTAATATTTTCCCTAGTAACTGAAATTTTGGTCGATAACAATACCTCCCACGAGGAAGAAGAAGAAGAAGGGTAGTGGCTTTTTAAACAAGTTCATCGACAAGATACATTTTGAGGCGCATATACCAATAGATAGTTTTGTGGCCCCAATACTAAACAGGCAAAATGGTTGGCGCTTTGGCAAAAGGGAACCGATCCACTAGATACAGTCTGCAGAGAAAACGACATTGCTTATGCTCAAGGGGAGATATAGCGGAAGCAGATCGTACACTCACTTAGAATTCTTTGGACAGAGTAAAGGCTAAAGATACAAAATTTGGCGAACGTTCATCGATGATACTGGTTAACAGGACCATGCGTGCCAAGATAAAGTTAGGTGGGCGTATTAAGACGAAGAAAAAGATGTATAAGAGACGATATTCTTCCCTTAATACCATTATTTGTAGGCTCGTTAGTTTCCTGTGTTATGGCAGGGGTGGGGGGGGGGTGGCAAATGTTGTTAAACCTGCCAGTGCAGTTATATAAGCGAATAAGTAATTAGTTGAGGAGAAATAGAACAATGAAACGATGTAGGCACTTACAGTAATGGGTAATGTTTTATATTTGAAGCCATACAGAAAAGATTACCGATGAAGATATACGTATGCAGGCACGTAAAACGCTTGCGCATACCCAATTTTCGTGGTGTTTTCATGCGTGATACATAACCCAAAAAAATTCTTGTACGTAAATTTGTAATTATTTACTTGGAAAGGACTGAAAATTCTGGAAAACATTGGGTTGATTACATTTAGTATAAAGACGGTGTAGTTAAATATTTCAACAGTTTCTGTCGCTTACCTTCTTTGTTAGGGTTGCAGTGAATCTTTACAGGAGACAGAAAACTGTACAATGTGCAACAACAACAGAAATTTGGTACTCATATATATGGACATTTTTGTTTAAATTTACTGTATGAAAGTTTATGACATCAGTCTTGAACGATCCTTGGACAGGTTAACACATGCCTGTTACACTCTGGTTGTCAAGCAACTGTTCAGTCTTGGGCTGCGATTACGTTCCACCGATAGATTTGAGCCAAGGCGATTACACAGTCGGGTTTGATGACTTTCAGACTTACAATCCGATTGCGAATATAGCCAAATGGAAATACAAATTTCATAACTCTAGGATTAAGGTAATTGACATACCCACAGGATCTTACATTTTTGACGATTTGACAAATTCTTTGATTTGGTACTCTAAAAACGACAAGCTAGTATTTAGAATAAACAAAAATTCAATCAAGTTCTAGATACAGATACCTGCTGAAATAGACTTCGCTAAATCAAACTAAATATGATCCCTGTTCGGATTTTCGAAACGTGTATTCAAAACGTGTCTGGATTTCATACCTGAATCAATGCTGTGCAGATATTCAAAGCTAATGCGATACGAATTTAGTGAAGCATATGTACAGGAAATTACGTCAACGACAAGATGGGGCATATGCTACAAAGAGCCGACAGGGCAAAAGATTGTAGAAGTATCCATCACAGGGAAAACTCTCACCACCTGCACGGTGATTTAGTGGAATTTATAGGAGAAACTATTACTCGTAGACTACATATAAAGAATGGTCACTTGTAACAAGAGGTGTCACCCTCATAAAGTTGTAAGTCGTGAACAAACCGTGAAACGATTAACACCTCACAATGTGCTTTTCCTACAGTCATCCGCCTATACCATAAAAAACATGAATGGGATACTTGACGTAATTTCCAGTGCGGCATTTGACGAGCCGGAAACGTGCAAACTTTATTTGAGCTATCAGCCGGATACGGCAGCCAGATGTAATAACAATTATGGTTGGTTACCTATTCTGAACAAAGATACATATAAACTTCCGTGAGAAAGTTACTTGCATATTGAAGGAAGCTTCATTAAATCAGATGAGTCAGGAGCCTAAAACTTCGGTGCGAACTTAATGTGTCAGAAATCGACCGAAATAGAAATGTTGGTATCACAAGTACATTAAAAGGCTTATTTCTGGTTATCCTGAACAAGTTTTTGTGTTGAGTGACGGAGGATGGGGGTAACGCTTTCTTGGAAATAGTTATTTTGATGTATTATACTGTTGAGTTTGGTTTTGGGTTTTTGCGAAAACTTTAAAAGGATACTTGCAAATGTAAAACAAGAGCTGATACTGATTCGAGCTAAGTACGATACAAATTCATACGCACAACTCAATCCACATCGTCAGGAAAGTAAGTTTACCATCAGTAAACTCGTATGGTTGATGCCTTAATTGCAAGTAGACGAAATGGAGAAACTAGTGTTCAGATTGTAGACAGTGGGAAGCCATTTCGCATTAATTTCAGAAGTTGAGATCTGTTGGACTACACGTTGCTTCCTATAAGTAAGACACAAATTTGATCTTTGAAAACATCTACGCAATTGGAGGAATATATTTTCTTGGTTCTGACATTTAAAAAACAGGTAGCTTAATGTGGAATTAAATGCGGCCCTGTTTGACCAATGCAACCTCATCAAGTTCAAATTCTTAAACAATATTTAATGATGTGGCGTACACATATGAGAACCTAATTTAGACGTTAAGAAAAATCGAAACACGTTGTTGAACGAAATGTATGCTAGAATCCAACGTCTTACTATGATCAAGACCATACTTCGCCGCTGCTAAACCGTGAAGACTTTATCGCAACTTCGTCTCTTGCCGTTATTGATAGTCTATTCAAAATTCAGTCGGTTGCAACGTAACCTGTAGATATTCCCATGGAGTTTGATAGCAGTGAGAATTTTGCTGCCTGATCCTGCTCGACAGGGTTGTAGAATACGCACCTTTTACAAGAGTTGTGCGTAATTTGTCGGATTAACAGGGATTCAAGAAGAAGGATGATGTATTTATTTTAAATTAATTTGCTATATGCATAGTGCGCTCATCTAACGTAATCGTTACATATTGTATTTCTTTATCCTCACCATCTCGTGGGTGAGTTGACACAGCAGTTAGATGGCTGACTTATAATTACCATCGGGTACTTTGGAACACTTCATCTCTATTGTACATGCAATGACAAATGAGGAAAATTCAATTATATACGTTAAAGGACAGGAGAAGTCTTGATGATTCCATAAAATTATCAGGAAGAAAGTATGCTACAATATAAATTTTTTAGAATGTCCACCACTGCTGAAGTTAAAAAAATAGTAATAATTTGACATAGCTTAGTAACTTACATATGCTTAGTAGTGATATGTGTGCTGCTGAAAATGTATTATTAATCGCCAATTTGTAGGGGAAAGAAATAATGTTTTAAAAATACATACAATCTTATAATTTAATAATGGTAGGTGAAATAAAAATAAAAAATCTGGTAAAATGATTTTATTTACATTGAATTACTTATTATCGCATACACCAGTTAATTTTAAATATTGTTCAATTTTGCACGTAAAATCATCATACACTAATCATATATAATATTTCTATAAGGTATTTTTTTGTCACAAGCCATTATCTCCCTTTACACTTAAATGAATGAATGAGGTGTTATTTCAAAGCTTATGGTCTCCTCATTGGTGACATCATATTTTAAGAAAGGAATTTTTCGGAATTTGACCCTTAAAGGGCTAAAATTTCAATATTTATAAATTGCTGTTTTTGAGTATCGAGTCATTTATCTCCCTGGATATCTATCTCAAATCATTAAACCAAGTATCATTTTAAAGATTAAGATCTCAGTTTTGGTGATATCATATACTAACAAGGGAATTTTTCGGAATTCGACCCTTAAAGGGCAAGAGTATCAATATTTCATCAACTTGTTTTTGTGTCACATGAAACTTATCTTCCTTCATATCTAACCGATATAATAAAAATGACAATCATCATTTAAGATATAAATCTCCGCCGTGGTAACATTATATTTTGGGAAAGGCATTTTTTATAACTCACCCCTTAAATGGCAAAAATATCAATACTTCTAAAATGCGGTTTTTGTGTCTCGAGGCATTTATCTCCCTGGATATCTAACCGAAATCGATAAATGAAGTAGGTTTATGAAGAGTAATGGATCAGTTTTGGTGACATCATATATTAAGGAAGAATGTTTTTGGAATTCAACCCACAAAAGGAAAAAGTATTAATAGTTCTACAACACATTTTTGTGTCACGACACATTTATCTCCTTTCATATCTAACCGATATAAGTAAATGAGGTATCAAATTAAAGATTAATGTCTCTGCCGTGGTGACATTATATTTCGAGAAAGGAATTTTTCGTAATTCAATCCTTAAAGGGCAAAAACGTCAATATTTCTAAAATGCGTTTTTTGTGTCTCGAGCCATTTACCTTCTTGGATACTTAACCGAAATCGATCAATTACATATCGATTTAAAGATTAAAGTCTCCAATTAGGTAAAATCATTACGAAAGAATTTTTTGGAATTTGAAGCTTAAAGTGTTCGCACTTAAGAGAGAGCTCAGAGCCAAGTCCCAAGATTGCAGTAGCAGATATCGCAGAGATGTCAATAAACTGTTTTTTATACAATTAGTAGCTTTTCGGATATTTTATTCTGTTAGAGAAACATTTTTATTTTGCTATACAATTCCAAGGTAAACATTTTATTCGCACAGCAACACCAGTGAAGTAGCTAGGTCAACAAGGGCCCCGGTGCAAAAACATTTATTTTGGGCCCTCAGGCCAGATGGGCGACCTTTTTTTGGGTTGTGTTGCTGGTAGGGGCCCCCTGAGCAGTGGTTGGGGTCTCCTCTGAGCAGTGAGGGCCCTTCCCGTGTCTCCACGGGCCCCCGTAGACGTCGGTAGAGCTAAAAAAAAAGGTCGCCAGTTTGCTGTGAAGGCGCGTGGGCCCTCTGAACTGCCCTTGGGGCGCCCCGGAGATGCGCGTGGGGGCCCCCTGAGGGTAGGCGCCCTGGTGGACTGCACCGCCTAGCACCATAGTAGCTACGTCCCCGAGCAACACATATCACACAGATGTTGTTATACTGTGTGCATTTTGTTCAGGTTGGTTGTATTCTGTTAAGTTCTGTAACAGTTTGTCGCACATACAGTGTGTTTTAAATTTTTCTAATTGTTTCGTAATATCTTTTGATGTACACCTATTACACTAAAGAATTAAACATTTGCTACAAAAGCGCGGTTCTAATTTTCATTACAATAGAAGCATTTAACCTTCTTATTCGTCGTATTTTATCAGCGAAATTTTCGCATGGGTCGTCTAGTAGTTCATTATATGACTCAATTTCTTGCTTTGAACGTTCATACACTAGTGTTGAACTGGGACTGTATGACACCTCGTTGAAATGTACATTATAAGAAAGCAAATGTATTAGCACTTGCTTCTTACAATGGGGATCACTCTCCCTGATATCAGATTCACAAACTCGTTGCTATACTAGGTAACTTGATAACTATAGGGCTTCATGGTGTTGACGTCGCTGGTCATTGCAGGCAGAGCGTTTACCATATTTCCCCACGATGATTCACTGAGAAACACATCATTGGCAAGCACAGCATTGTTATAAAACCATAAAATTTTCTTGTTTGTGATGAGATGGTATGACTGCCAAGTGAAACACTCGTTTGCATTTTTTTTTTTTTTTTTTTTTTTTTTTTTTGTAACTGCTTTACGTCTCTTTTTAACATCGAGGTCTTTAGAGACGGGAAAGGATGTGGTGCAAGGATGGGGGCAAGGAATGGGAAGGAATTCGGCCATGGCCTTTTGAAGGAAGCATCCCGGCATTTGCCTGGAGTGATTTGGGGAAACCATGGAAAACCCAAATCTGGATGCCCGGACGGGGATTTGAACCGCCGTCCTGCCGAATGCGAGGCGAGAACGCTAACCGTTACACCGCCCCGCTCGGTACTCGTTTGTAGATTTTTCGAGTACAACTACCGGTTCAAATTCAAGTTTAGACGACAAACCTACAGTGAGGCGCTTGTTATTACTGCTATTTAACTTGTAGCATGTTGCAAACAGAAGCACCTCACTAGCCATTTCCTTCAGCGAATTGTAATAGACGAGCTTTGGTCGGTAACAGAAGGTGAGCTGGCTGTTGTGATGTCATTTATATCTAATCAAAGATATATATATTAACTGTACTGAGTTTGTAATAAAAACGCATACCCTTGCCGCTTTCACCTAGCGCGCATATACTTGAGTGATGAGTCAAGCAGACATGCAGAAACCTTTCTGAATAATCTGGACCAATGACGTCATGGGTCACCCTACTAGAAAGAGACAGAAACTGTGACGTCAGTGGCCACACTTGTACAATTCCCCACTGGGAAATTTAAATCGCCCGCCATCTTCTCCCTCTACCAGCTAGAGTCTGACTGACTGAATTCAAAAGGGCGCGCTTGTGAGTCACAACCGGTCTTTGGCCGAAACCGCAAGTGGGAACATTCCAAAGTCATCCTCACTCCCACGTCTACAAATATAGATCACAATCCAATTGGCTGTCCACTGTAAACGCAACACGTCATCAACAAGTTTCTATTCACTATTTCGTATAATAGTTCACATATCCGAAGAAATGTCCTGTATCGACACGCAACGTCGTCAGCAAACCTATCTTTACTGTATATTGCAACACTTGGAGTCACTGTCCACGAGGAGTTGTCCCTTCAGCTTTTTCAGAAGTAAACGGCATTTTTCAGGCCCGAAAACATTCCAGTAGGATGAGATTTGAACCGATGACCAATCCTTCTCCAGTAATGGGTATTAACTAATTGATTCACCACGATGTTCTACGCGGATTAAGTGCACTCCACTGAGGTTTTTTTTTTATTTTACAGAGATTCTGTAAAATTACATCATTAAACAATTTTCAGTAAATGAAGTAAAGAGATGCAGGAAGATACTATGCTATATAAAAACCAGACGAATAAAAATAACATCATTTCAAAGCTTCTACGATTTTATTGCAACAACAGCTTGTAAACTGCGTTCTTTCTGTGTTGGCCCAAAATCTTTGGATAATTATGAAATAATGTCGGTGGCTGTCTTCCACTAAACAATAATCCAAATGTAAGAACGTAGACATTCCTGACGTATGAAGTCATCACGGGTCACATTGTGGTGTGAAAATACGATATTTCTACGACAACCTCCGTCGTCGTCCTCAGGTACGAAATCATCTGTGATCTTCAGCTCGCTACAGATGATTAGCTGCGAAATTTTGTTTTCACAACACTATTCGGCGCTACACCAGTAGATGATGGATAATCTATTTTGGGAAAGCCATATATAAATAGTGACTTCCCGCAGGGAACGTAATCGTAGTTAATTAATTGGTGAGCGATTTCTCTCCTCACTCCCGCCGACCGCAGGCACCCGAAATTCGGCAGCAGCGATTCGGCCAGTAATAGCGCAAAAAAACAGAGATCCACTCACCTTATGATTGTAGCGTCGATTTGCAT
>JARYHS010004259.1:0-42215 GCA_031002005.1 Vandiemenella viatica
GTAGCATATAGATTTTTTCTCTTTGAACAATGAAGCCACATTCAAATCTTTCTTTCACTTCCTTGATTGCTTCCACTACATACAAATTGAATACTAATGGGGATAGACTACACCCTTGTCTCACACCCTTTTAAACTGATGTATGACTCTCAACTGTTTTTAAAGTTGGTGGCTCTCTGTTTGCCTGATCTGGATTCACTACTGGTTGGAAATTGATAGCATTTTCAATAATTTACAGCTTGTGGATCGGGGGATAGAATAGGGTACGCTTCATTTTGATTAAAATTTGGAAAACTGAGACATTTAAGATAAAATCATCGCCAAATTAGTATCCATTTTTTGCCGAACGAGATTCATGCAAAAACTTCTGGTTGGAAATTGATCACTTTTTTAAACAAAATGGTGTAAAATAGGGTATAAATCATATAAGATAAAAGAGATCACAAATTAGCAGTAATTCTATGTTGAAGCCGATTGCAAATACTACTGGTTGGATTTACTTTTTCCTGGCAGTCGAAGTATTTATCACTATTTCAGCATATGAGCAGGATGATATTAGTCGGCGGAATTATAGTTAATTTTTCCTCTCGCAGGTGACAGTCAAGATAATCGAAGTAGGAGGCAAAAGATAGTTAAAATAAATACGACCGAGCTTATATCTGATTGATAAGTACAGCAACAAATTAAATTCGAAGATATATACACTGATCGGTCAAAATATTATGACCACCTACTTGCTGGCATATTGGTCTACCTTGCAAACGCAGTACATCAGTGATTCGGCGTAGCATGGATTCTACAAGTCCTTGGTAGGCTTCCAGAGGTATCTGACACCAGATTTCTACGCACAGGTCACGAAATTCCCTTAAATTACGGGCCGGTGGTTTGTGGGCGCGACACCTGGGAACGAGCATCTCGGAAACGGAGAGGCTGGTCGGCTGTTCGCGTGCCACTGCAGTGAGCATCTACGGAAAGTGGTCGAAACCACGAGTAGGCGACAAGGTGGTTAACACCAACGCCACATCACAGAACGTGGAGGTCCAAGTGGCCCGATTCATTACGTTTTAGCTTCCACTCACCGAAGACAGAACGCAGCAAAGCAATGTATCAGTCCAAATGGAAGGAGCTATCCCAACTGATAAATTATAAGCACTGTTCCGAAACAGTTTATTTTGTAGAACTGCGCCAATCTTCAAAAACAATGCTTCACATTGTGTAACATTACTTCTTCACGTTATTAACGGCTAATATTCATCATTGTTTCAAAATTTCAAAAAATCTCTTTCTTAATTGACGATGATACCAAATCGGATAAATTAATCTTTAAAATGGTTCCTCATTTATCGATTTTGATTAAGTATGAAGGGAGAAAATATGGTTCGTTGCAAAAAATAAAGTACCTTTTAGAAATAATGCGTACTCCAGATTCGCGAATACGATGATGTAAAAGGATTAAACAAGAACCGCCTCAATTGCACCAATTGTTTATTTGTTTAGTGTAATAGGTACGTAACAACAGTCGACGCCAGTGAAGCAGTTTATTAATATCTCTGTCATATGTGCTGCTGCTATCTAGTGGCTAAGCTCTGAACTGTCTCATACGCGAGACTTTCACAGTTATTACTTTTGTCCTTCGACGCTGAAATTCCGAAAAATTCCTTGATTAATATTTGATGTCATCAAAGCAGAGACCTTAATCTTTAAAATGATACTTCATTTATCGATTTCGGTTAGGTAGGCCTACCCAAGGACATAAATGGTTACTGGTACAAAAAAACAGCATTTTAGAAACATTGTTTTTGCCTTAAAGGGTCGAATTTGGAAAAAATTACTTTCTTAAAATATAATGTGACCAAAGAGGATACCTTAATCTTTAAAATGATAACTCATTTATAGAATTCGTTCAGGAATGATGGGATATAACAGCTTATGACAAAAACATTTTATATAAATAATATTTTATATAATAATATATATGATTATGTGAGTAAATATTTTCTATAAAGGGGGTTCAATGATTTCATTATTCCAAATTTCGACTTTATTTCGGAATGGCAGAAGGGGGAGGGCCTGTGTATGTGACTGAGTTTTTGTGGGTCAGATTTTATCCTCCACTTTTCGAAAATGATTGGATTGGTTAGGTATTTGGCTCGGTTGTTACGGAATGATGAATTCTCATGCTAAGTCCAACATGCGGTTCTATTCGCATACAGCGCTGTGGATTATGATTGGAGAGGAGGAAGGGGGGGGGGGGGGACAGCTGCAAGGTTATTTAAAGGATATCTAATGATTAGGCCAACCTGGCATGAAGATAAATGCAAATAATAATCAGCTTATTTGCTACACAGGTAAAAAAACTAAAGATTGATTATGATTATAAGTTGGAGAAACAATTCCTTATTGACGAATTCAAATGTAAATACCTTGGCATAACATTTGATAACAAACTCAATTTGGCAGGACACATTAGACAGGTAGTAGGGAAAGATTTCAAATTCCTTCACTTGTTGAAGAGAGTTATGAGGGGATGTACGAGAGAAGTAAAGGAACTGGGTTTCAAAACTTTGGTTAGGCCATTGCTTGAGTATGACGGTGTAGTATGGGACCCACATTATGGGTATTAAATAAAGGAATTGGAAGAGATGCAAACAAAGACAGCCAGATTTGTCTCTGGAAATTAGTGCAGAATGCAATCAGTAACAGATATAATAAAAGAGTTGGAATGGGATTCATTTGAAAACAGGAGGAGGTTCACGGGAGTGTTCAAAGTGACGAGACGTGGTATTAGAACTAGGAATAGTGAGTGCATGGAAGGGAAAAGATGACCATGACCACAAGCTGGCATTCGATTTCAGGCACAAGGGTGTAGGAACATTTTCTTTCGTAGGAACGGGGTCAGGGATTGGAATAAGTGACCAAAAGAAATGAATAAATTAACAAGAACGTTGAAAGATGTAATTTGTAGAGGGCAAATGTAAGCGGGTACAAGAAAGGGAAAGAATGTGTGTGTGTGTAGGGAAATTGCAATTAAATTAAACATAGCTAATTGAGTTTCATGGATATGATTTAATAAGTGCTTTGGAAAACTAAACTTTCTATTGTAGCTCAATATAAGTTATATTATGAAAATTTAGGTCCGATTATATAAAATATAGATTATTTCTTGGTTAAGAGAAATTGGTGGTCACGTGAATACGTCTTACATATTCAGCTGCATTTTATATAATACTTATGACTATTATCCAACTGCGAGAAAATTGCAATTTATTTGCGGAAATTACTGCCGAATTACCGAAGATTCCATCATACTGTATACCGGGGCAGATTTGTGAATGGATATGTTATTTTCGATCACAGACTGACTGTATGATGTTATTGACGGGGAAGCCTCTTCTAATCTAGATGTTCCTTCTGGAGTACCTCAAGGAAGCTTAATAGATCCACTTCTTTTCTTAATTTTTATACACGATCTTGGAAGCAACGTGAACAAAAGTTTTCAATTGTTTGCTGTTGATGCAGATATCTGTCGAGAAGTAAGGGGTTCTGACGATTGCTTTGGAAATCTGCGCTATCTGGATGTTATTTCAGAATGGTGTTATAAATGACAACTTCCAATAAACTGTAAAAAGTGAAAAGCAATGTGCATAACTGACAAAAAGAACCCGTTTGTTCAGGAATGAAAAATAAATAGTTCCGTTATTGATATAGTCGATTTCATGAAGTATTTGGGCATAACAGTACAAATTAATATGAAATGGGACCTACAGTTAACTTCCGTTGTGAGTAAAGCTAATTCTAGATTGAGATTTATATGTCGTATTTAAAAAAAAAAAATTAATGCTCATACACAGGAAATAGGGTACAAAACTCTCGTTCGTTCACATTTGGATTACTGTTGTGGAGTTTGGGATCCGTATCGCAAGGGATTGATTGACACGACAGACATATATTCGTTTGAATTTGTTGGTGAATATGCGAAATTGTTCCTTGATTTACGAGTGCAATAAAATACTTCTACCACGAACCTATTTAGATCGCAATGATAGGAGAGATAAGATTAGGGAAATGAGACGACGTACTGATGCTTATGTGTATTTTTTCTTTCCTCGAGCCAGAAGCGGATCCAAGGGGGGGGAGGGGCTATGGGTTTCAAGCTCCCCTCAAAAGTATCTAAGTCCTCACCACCATCGGGATTTTTTTTTTTTTTTTTTTTTTTTTTTTTTTTTGCAAGGGCGGCATGACTATGAACCCTAGCTCTATCTTACTCAATTCCCATCCCCCCCGAACCAAAATCCGCTCAAACCCCTCCCAAACCAAATTCCTGGATCCGCCACTGCCTCGAGCTATTCGAGATTGGAATACCCAGAGTTAGACTCTCTGCTAAGCAGAATATTTGTGAGTTGTTGAGTACTGATGCAGATGTATTTTTTTCATTGATTTATGGCTTTACGCCACGTCGACTTCAGGTCATTAGAGGCAGGATGGGATTGGAGACAAGGGACGGTAAGGAATTTGTCCACGGCCTTTTGAAGGAAAACATCCCGGTATTCGCCTGGAGTGATTTGGGAAAACCATTGGAAACCAGATCTGCATACCCGAATGGGGATTCGAACCCGCAACCTCCCGAATGCGAGGCCAGAGCGTTAACTGCTCACCCACCACTCTAGGTGGATGTAGACGTAGAAAGCAATGAGTGACACTTGATGAAAGAGCTGAGTTACCAAGCGAATTAGTTACCAATTTACAAAAAAACCCCTAAGGAGTTTAAAAAGGCAATTTATACTTTCCATTTGTTTCAGGGTGTAACAAACAGCTGCATCATTTAATTGTGAACAGAACGCTCAAGACGACTGCCTGGGACACTTTAGTTGTGCTGACAGAGTTTGTGATCAAAGAAAATATGTTGTTTTTTCATTGTTATTTTCTCTCATTGAATGCAGCCATCTGTGGTGTTTAAAAATTGAATATCCTGAATTAAAGGTAGGAATATTTCAAATTTTGTTTAGTGTGCAAAATAGCTATTATTGTAAACTGATTTTATTGCTTTCATTAAAGGCTATGGTCAGAGACATTGTAGTTGTGTGATTAGTGCGGAGTATGCAACATCAAGCAGTTTCATCTTTGGTATTTGACACGATACGTTCAGAATTTCATTTAATGCTCCGGCTTTATGTAAAGTTAAAACATAAGACATTAAATTAAATTAAATAGCAATGGAGCGCATGCTCCGCTGGCAATTTCACTAAACACCCATCTTCCCCCTTTTCTGCGTCCACCTACATTTACCCTTTACAAATTTTAACTTTAAATTCTTTCAACGTTTTTGGCAAATTATTCATCATTTCTCTTTGTAACTGATTCCAATCCTTGATACCCTTACCTAAAAAAGAGAATCTTCCCACACCCTTGTGCCTGAAATCGAGTGCCAGCTTGTGGTCATGGTCATCTTTTCCCTTCCATGCACTACTTTTCATACCTATTGCAATATCTTTCCATGCCTCATCGCCAGTATATGCCCTGTACACTCCCATGACCCTCTTCATCCTCCTCCTGTCTTGCAATGAATCCCATTACAGCTCTTTTATCATATCTGTTACTGATTGCATTCTACCACCGAGCGTGATGGGGAAACGGTTGACGTTCTGGCCTCGCATTCAGGAAGATGCTGGTCCGAATCCCCGTCCGGTCATCCAGATTTGGGTTTTACATAGTTTCCCCAAATCACTCCAGGCCTTGAAAAT
This sequence comes from Vandiemenella viatica, assembly GCA_031002005.1. Classification (NCBI taxonomy): domain Eukaryota; kingdom Metazoa; phylum Arthropoda; class Insecta; order Orthoptera; family Morabidae; genus Vandiemenella; species Vandiemenella viatica. Next base: position 5,742 of record JARYHS010004259.1, read on the forward strand.
GGACATCACCGAATTCCTGCCCTTTCCTTCTCCCCAGTCCCATCCCGTCTCTAATGACCTTAGCCGTCGACGAGGCGTAAAGCAAAGTAAAAAAAAGAAAAAAGAAAAAAAAAGAAAAGAGGTACCAAACAAATCAATTAAGATTCTAAGCATTAAAACTTCGTATTGAAGTCTGGACAGTAGTTTCTGAGTTTTTAAAGCATAAATTTATCCGGTTTTCGTTTTATAATTTATTTATATATATATATATATTTTTGCTGTCGTCAGTCTTTCGATGGTTTGATGCAATCATCCATCCTTTCCTATCCTGTGCTAACCTCTTCATTTCTACATACCCCATACAGCCCACGTCCTCAATTATCTGCTTCATATATTCTAACCTCTGTCTTCCTCTACAGTTCTTACCTTCGACTGTTGCCTCCACTAACAAATTAACCAATCCATCATGTCTCAAAATATGATCTACCAGCCTGTCTCTTCTTTCTGTAAGCTTCTTCTACAAACTTCTTTTCTCACCCACCATTTCCAAAACTCGTTCATTTCTTACTTTGTCTGTCCACTTAATTTTCATCATTCCTCTGTAGCACCATATTTCAAATACTTCAATTTTCTTTATTTCCGGTTTTCCTAAAGTCCATGTTTCGCTACCATAAACTGCTGTGCTCCACACAAAGAGTTTTAAAAAGTTTTTTCTAGTTCCTAGATTAATATTTGAAACTAAAAGGTTTCTCTTTTTCATGAAGGCTCTTTTTGCTAATGCTATTCTGCTTTTAACATCATTCCTGCTTCGGCCATCGGTTGTAATTTTACTTCCCAAGTAACAGAATTCTCTTACTTCTCGTATTGCATCCGATCCTATTTTTATATTTAATCCACTAGTATTTCTGCTGCATTTCATCACTTTTGTCTTACATTGATTTATATTCAGTCCAAAATCTTCCTTCAGTATTTTGTTCATGCCATTCAGTAACTTCTCAATATCCTCAGCCCTCTCTGCTAACAAGACAATGTCGTCAGCAAATCGTAGCATACTGATTTTTTTCTCCCTGAAAACTTATACCACTTAGAATTTTTTGTTTTTACTTTCTTCATTGCTTCTTCTACATACAAGTTGAATATTAACGGGGATAGACTAGAGCCTTGTCTCACACCCTTTTTAACTGATACATGTCTCTCGTGATTCTCTCCTTTTATTACAGCAACTTGATTCTTATATAGTTTATAGAGTATTCTTCTATCTCGATACTTTAGACCTGAGTTCTTTAAAATTTTGAACATCTTGTCCCACCTAAGATTATGGAAAGCTTTTTCTAGGTGTAGAATCGCGAAATGGGAAGGTGGGGATATAGGGAGCGTGTTTGATATATCGCAATTGGATTTTTTAAAATTATTTTTATCGGATTGTGTTGTGTGAGTGGTGGAGTAGGAACACCTGCGGCGCGGATTTATCAAGGACACGGCCGCCGTGACCGAGGCGTCCCCGTTTCTGCGCTTCCGGTAATTGCGGCGCCAGTCATAGCGCTCCGGGCCTACATAGCGCACAATGCGCAACTGCCGGCTCCGGCTCCCATAACACTTTCCCCGTGACGAGGGCTGATCCAAACCAAATTCCGTTACCCGAAAAGAGGAAACACTCCCGGGGAAATGATTCGCCCAGTGTGAATGTGTTAGTGATAGTGTTGTAGGCCAAATTGATAGTGTAGCACTAGATCTTTCAAAGGCGTTTGACAGAGTAAGCCACAAAATGGTAGTAAATAAGATAAACACTATTGGAGTGGATGAGAAAGTGATTTGCTTGGTAGAAGAATTTTTAAAAGGTAGAAAACAGAAAGTTAGGGTAGGAAATGCGGTATCAAAGGAAATGGAAGTAAAAATGGGAGTGCCGCATGGTAGCGTATTGGGACCATTGCTATTCATTATTCTAATGAATAATTGTGTTGATTGTTTACTATGTGAAATTAGATTGTTTGCAGATGACATAATGCGGTAAAAAAGAATCAAAACGATAGAGGACTGTAAACAGTTGCAGGGTGATCTGGACAGGATATCTAGTTGGGTTGGTAAACGTGGGATGAAGCTAAATGCAAAGAAGAGTCAGCTAATTAGACACACAAATAAAAAACAAAAGGTTAATTATGAATATAAGGTGGGGGGAGAATTACTTGCTGAATACTTGAAATGTAAATATCTTGGCATTACATTTGATAACAAGCTTAATTGGGCAGGACACATAGGACAGGTGGTAGGAAAAGGTTTCAAAATCCTGCACTTGTTGGAGAGAGTGATGAGGGGATGCACGAGAGAAGTAAAAGAATTGGGTTACAAAACTTTGGTCAGACCATTGCTCGAATATGGTAGTGTAGTATGGGACCCTCATTTTGAGTATCAAATACAGGAGTTGGAGAAGGTGTAAAGAAGGGCTGCTTGATTTGTTTCTGGAAATTATCGCAGAATGCAATCAGTGACAGATATGATAAAGGAGCTGGAATGGGATTCATTGCAAGACAGGAGGAGGATGAGGAGGGTCATGGGAGTGTACAGGGCGTATACTGGCAATGAGGCATGGAAAGATATTGCAATAGGTATGAAAAGTAGTTCATGGAAGGGAAAAGATGACCATGACCACAAGCAGGCACTCGATTTCAGGCACAAGGGTGTGGGAAGATTTTCTTTTTTAGGTAAGGAGGTCATGAATTGGAATGAGTTACCAAGGGGAATGATGAATAAACTACCGAAAACGTTAAAAGTATTTAAAGTTAAAATTTGTAGAGGGCAAATGTAGGTGAGTGAAGGATAGCGGGAAGTTGGGTGTGTAGGGAAATTGCCACTGGAGCGTGTGCTCCATTGCAATAAAATTAAATTAAATTAAATGAGAGGAGGGTCAGGGTGAAGGAAGGTGACGGGTTTCTTATGGGGCATGTACACGAGCATCTTTTTCTGGCATCATTCTGGCATTTATTGCCCGGCAACATATACGGCAATAGATGCTCAATATATGGCCCAGCAATGTGTGGTTCCACTATTGCCGGGCATTTGATGCTCCATACTATTGCTCAAGATTTCCCGTTTACACGCATTGTGTGCTCGGCAATCAGCATCATGGCTGAGGACGAAGTAATTGTGTCTGCTGCATATGTTACCTTGCAAAATGAAAGAACAAAGAAAAGGGAATCAGTCTGAAAATAAAAAAATAAAAAGCTTAATCTGCCTACTATATGACTCAGTCTTTTATTTAACTGACTATGATTTCACGCTTTTATACAGGTATGAGCAAAGAGACAGGCAGACTCATTATCCCTTCTGAATTAGAAGCATTTTACCGTAATTTCCTATCCGATGTGCCTGCATTTTTGTCATTTATTGCAATCGTACATTTGAAGGAAGTAAAAGGCTTTTACTGATTTTACGTGGTGAAGTGTTCTCTATGGTAGAAAAGCGACTTCTCGACCTTACTGTGGCCGTTCACTACCAGTTATTAATTTCCAAATAATATTAGGTATAAAAACAAATCAGGTGGGCGCCAGAGATTGGAGTGTACCCTATTCTGAGGGAAGCGACATCCAGATCTCAAAGTATTTTTACTTAAACATGAATTATTGAACAACTAGAATTATTTATAAAGTCAAATGACACATTACATGACTGGATGGGATCTAGTGAAAACAAGGTTCACAATCTGACTTTACGATTTACTTATGTATTTAAATTGTTTACTTGACAAAATTGTACAAAGATTAAATTTTAATTTTTACATAACTTTTTCTGTGTAGCAAGAGAGTCTGTCTCGGGGCGATATCTAGGGTAAACGATGATGATGCAAAAGTTCCTTTTTCTGGATGGTGGTTACCGTGCAGGCGAATCTAAGTTGTGCAGTCGAAGGGTTGACCAGCTCTCCATCACGGCCGGCTGCCTCCCTGCTGTCTCTCCCGTGGTCAGCTGGTCGGTCGATCTACACCTCTCCGTCGGTAGCCAACAAGTCCTCCTCTCTTCCGTCTGCCGGCCGAAGCGTCGCTTTCCACCCCTTCTTGATGAAGTCTAGCCAATGTCTGTCTTTGCAGGGAAGTTCTTCTCGCTGGTTGGCTCAGGACATGCAACAAACCCGCCCTTTTTTCATAATAAAAATACAAATATTTTCCTATTGGCTGTACTCCCTGGCCTCCCCTCACCCTTCGTTCTTGGATACAGATTTACTTTTTATTTTATTTGTTTACCGAAACAGTCCAGGCTGCTCTTGAGCTGTGGTCCTGTCACTGGACTGTTTTCTGCCATCCGTCACATCTAATGGCAACACTCAGGGCCTGGCGTTCCCCAAACACAAGCAGAACCTCCCCTGGGACCGACTCACTCACGACGAGAAAAGAAACACGCACATATGTTTTCCATTCGGATCATTACAGTGGTTACACGTATATAACAACTGAAGTGAGCTGTGCTAAACATGTATGTAAACAATTTAACATTCAAATGATTTTTTAAAAAATAATGAAACTTCAGTAGTATTCTAGCAGTGTGAAAGAATATTCGCTAATCACCATTCCAAACCAGTAAAAATAAAATATAACAGATACAATAACAATAGATTTATACATTCTCAATGGGATCTTGATCAGCTGACACCTCAGTCATTCGGTTGGCATTGTTCTGGCTATCTCGACTGTCCATCCCTTCACCGGGAACATCACGAGATGACATTGCATTGAATGCAAACCATGTTGAAAGCACTTGCTTACCACCTGCGCTACCACTTTTGTTTTTTGTTTCCTTCAACTCGTTCTTGGTGTATGTTCTCAAACTTTTAAATTTTTTGTATGCTTCATCATTGGAAATATCAAACTTTGTGACAATGTAGCTCCAACTGTCTTTCTTCTTTTCTCGGTCTTTGTAAATGGATGCTTCAAAATCCCGCAACTCTGGGTGTAAGTATATTTCATTTATAAAATTTAAGGTCTTTTCGGTTGACCAGTTATTCATTTCGACACGACTGTTATATATTTTAAAAAAAAAAACTGGTAAAAAAAAACACGTTCACGGTGCTATATGCGTATCAGACTCGAACACACGAAGAGAATGATAGTGAATGTATCTCATTATTCCAGATTGCGGCCCTTATTAAAACTGTAGAGCAAAAAAGGGTCCCCAAAATACATGTCGTTAGGGGTGAACTTGGTGCTTTTGGGGGGGCTTCAGCCCCCTAGCCCCCCTTGATACGCTACTGCAAGGGGGCCTCCATTAAATACGTGAGGTGTTTTTCAGGAATTCTGGACCCCTCCCCCCTCCAAAATGACGTGAGATTTGGACGGAGACACCCCCCCCACCCCCACCCCTGCTAGTGACATGGTAGTTATTTTTTTCTAGCTCTCATGTTTACATCCCCCCTAAGATAGGTTTCCGTTTCGTTTCTAGGCCATATACCCCCCAAGTCTACTTTCGCGTCTTTATTTCCCCCCCCCCAAATCCTTCAAGAATTTCAAAACCGCACGTGAGACCTCCGTTGACCCCCTACTCCCCCTTAATGAGGTTTCGAGAGATTTCGCCGGACTCCCCCCCCCTTATTTCATCTCACGTAATTAACGGACGCTCCCCGCTGATGCTCGTCACAGATGGCCGTTTATCTCTCTCGAGCAAATATTCAGAGAGTTACCTTCTCTCTCTCTCTCTCTACTCCAAACAAACCGTAATTAACTGCAGTAACAACTGTAAAATGGATGATGCGGTTGTATCCACCCAAAAGACAGCATGAAGTTGCACTGTTTGGCCGAGCGTATCGCCAAGTGAAACAATGGCGGAAGAATACTTTGCTCGTCACCTTGCGTCTTCACCGTTCACTTCACAGGGGCCGAGCATGGAGGGTGAGTGGTTAAACGCTCTGGCCTCGCATTCAGAGGACACCGGTTCGAATCCCCGTCCGGGCATCCAGATTTGGGTTTTCCTTAGTTTCCCCAAATCACTCCAGGTGAATGCCGGAACGCTTCCTTCAAAAAGGCCATGGCCGAGTTCCTTACTGTTCCTTATCCCCAGTCCCAGCCCGCCTCTAATGACCACGACGTCGACGAGGCGTAAAAGCCATAGTAAAAAAAAATTAAATAATTAAACGACAGGGGCGGAATGAGCAGCGAATAGAAACCCTATTACCAGGTCGTTACAGCCACACGGAATCATTATTATTGCTTCACCGATTCGTCTACGGATTCGTATAATCCTTCCTTTTAGGAAACGAATTATACTGCTGATTTCACACTCCGACTGGGCAGGAACGTTCACAGTGTTCATTTGAAATGTCTCAGAATAAACAGAATCCAGTGCAGCGCTGTCAGTCCCTCTGCTTCAGTCAGAACCGAGAGTTACCCATCACCCACCAGACTCGGGACTCGTCATTCCACATAACAGGAAATTATTTTACCATACTTACAGAGTCGCGGTTGCTGTGATTTTTTTTTTCCTCCAGCGGTATTGTGTATTTCCTCGCTTGTTGTACTGAACGTAATATGTAGGTTTTAAGCAGTTACTAATTTGTGCAGTCTTTGAATACTCTTCACTCAAGCAGCGGATAGAATCTTCATGCAATGTCCCTCTGGTGTGCGTGATGTGAGTAGTGCTATCCTTCGCACCGAGCGTAGTGGGAGAGCGGTAACGCTCTGGCCTCGCATTCGGGAGGGCGCTTCCTTAACAAGGCCAGGGTCGAATTCCTTCCCGTTCCTTGTCCCCAGTTCTTCCCTGTCTTTAATGTCCCCGACGTCGACGAGGCGTAAAGCCATAAGCAAAGAAAAAAAACTTGGTTATTACGCGTCACGCAAACGTATTTAAGTTTCAAGTCTTCTTAAGAAGTAGAAAAAAGTCGGGTTAGAAAATAAATTCTAGAAAGAGAAGGCTAGGAAGGTGAAAGAGAATAGTATTACCATCCACAAATTACGTCACAGGAATTTCATGATTTTTGGACCCCTCCCTCCCCCCCTCCCCCATGTCACAGGTTGTCACATTTGTGGGACCCCCGCCCCCCTGGTGTCACGTCACATACTTTGAAATTTGAAATTTATAAATTAAAACAGCACTTCCAAAATGATTTATGTATTTCTAGTTAAAAAATCATATCAACAATAAATCAAACATTTAAGAAAATATAAAAAAACATAAAAATTGAATTAATGATACAAAATTGAGGTGACATGTGTCCATGGATTTTGAGCCCATTCCTTGGTACTGTTTATTATTGGCATAATAGTCACTTCATCCTTGATTTCGATAGTGCTGGGAACATTCGATGTGTCAACATCATCTTCATCTTCCGCCACGAGCCAAAAAGCGATACAAATTATGCACGTGATTGCACAAAGTTTATGACACGACCACCCCCCCTTGTCACATGATGTCACACTTTATTGACCCCCTCCCTCCTCAAGGTGTGACGTAATTTATGGAAGGCCCCATAATGTTACCATCCAGTATTCTTAAGAATCTACCTGTTGTTTTTTTATTTTATTTTTTTTTATTTTTTTTTTTATTTTTTTTTTTTTACTACCCTTCCCTTTTTGCACTTGTCGTAATTCAGTACTGTGGGATTCAAATCAAAAGAAATTAGGAAGAATTTTGAAGAACTATCAGCTTGGAATATCTAGTTCGATACACGGTGAAGATAAATGCCAGAATATCCAGCTTGTTAGGTTATTGACAAGTTATTGAATATCATAAACAAAATACTGAAGGAAGATTTTGGACTAAATATAAACCAAAGCAAGATAAAAGTGACGAAATGTAGCAGAAATGATACCAATATTAGTAGATTAAATATGAAAATAAGGTCGGATCGGATAACAGAAGTTAGTGAATTTTGCAACTTCGGAAGTAAAATTTCAACCAATGGCAGAAGCATGAATGATGTTAAAAGCAGAATAGTACTAGCGAAAAGAGCCTTCATGAAAAAGAGAAATCTTTTAGTTTCAAACATTGATCTAGGAATTAGAAAGAAGTTTTTAAAACTATACGTATGGTGCACAGCACTTTATGGTAGTGAAGCATGGTCTTAAGGAATATCAAAAAGAAGGAAAATTGAAGCATTTGAAATTGGTGCTATAGAAGGATGCTGAAAATTAAGTGGACAGACAAAGAAGAGAATGAACGAGTTTTGGAAATGATAGGCGAGGAAAGAAGTTTCTTGAGGAGTCTTACAGAAAGAAGAGACAGGCTGGTAGGTCATATTTTAAGACGTGAAGAACTGGTTACCTTGTTGGTGGTGGGAACAGTCGAAGGTAAGAACTGCAGGGAAGACAGAGATTAGATATGAAGCAGATAATTGAGGACGTGGGTTGTAAGGGTTTTGTAGAGATGAAAAGGTTAGAGCAGGATAGGAAGGGATGGACGATTGCATCAAACCAATTGCGAGACTGATGACAGCAAAAACAAAGGTACAAAAAAAAAAAAAAAAAAAAAAAAAAAAAAAAAAAAAAAAAGTGTAGTGTAAAAAAAACAATAGTGGCAATTCGTTATTGAAGGCATAGGCTGTAAGTATGTTGGTAATTGTGAGTTGTGAGGTAGTTCACGCGGCCTATTTGTGAGTCACCCGTATTGTCGTCGCTGGACTGACAGTACAGTGGGTGATGAAGATGTGTCTCAGCACTGGAGAGCTGGAGAAATCTGCCGGATGTTCGCTCCAGTAAGGACCAACAGCGACACAATGGACAGAGAAACTCGCGGCGGACAAAAGACAAATATTAATGCCAGCGTCACAAAGAACGACAAACACAATGCTCTAAAAGAAACTAGTCATATCTTAGTCAGAACCGATATATTATACCAGAATTTTCCCGTTGCTTCGATTGCGCTGACCTCGCTTGCATAGTTTACCTTTTGTTTATCGCCTAGTAGCATAGTATAAACGTTTATAACGTAATATCTTTGGATTATTTACCGAAAATTTAACTCCTCAATTTCGTTACGGATATTGGTGCGTGAATCTTTGATGCAGTGGTTTCATTAAAGTTTTCCTTCTATTGTAACGTATTAGGCTTCAGAAAACTGAAGAAATAAATAAGCAAAATTATGTAGTCAAAAAACTATACTAACAGAATCCAGAGGGTGGAGTGCCTATCTGTGTTGTAGCGTGATCTTTGGTGCGTATCTAGTAAAGGAGTGTTCATCCGATATGCAGTGAGATCTGTGGCGCCTAATTGTTCTCGGTACAAAAGAGTAATCATTTTTTGCTCCGTTCCCAAGGTTTCGTAGTCATGAGACATATCGCAGATTTTTAAGGTACTGTACACCATATGCTCTCAAACTGTGAAAACGTATCTCAAATGGTTCAGTAGTTTTTGTAATGCCTGGACAAAGGAACAAACAGACGTGATTTATAATAGAACGAACGGTTATCCGCTAGTTCGATCGCGTGAACTCAGAATTTTATTGCTAGAATTATATAGAGAGTTTATGGGTCTACTGTTTCTTGTAGTGTACTGAATTACACTAGTACATCCCGTAAACTTGAACCCATTTATTAATATCGCTTCTTAATATGAGACTTGCTTCATTTTCTACAACAAGTTTTGGTAAATTCATTTAGTATTTAATCAACAAACATAAAATATCATATGATGGTATTAACTAATACTTCCCTTTTATTTTTATCCACCCACAACTTTTATATATACATATTAATAACCTTACTTTAAGATTAATAACAAATCATTTTAGTAGTTTAATGAACATATAAAACAATAACAGCTGGAATCTTTCCTTTACACAATTCTTTACATATTAATCTCGATTTATTGTGTCGGCTACAACATGGTGATCCTTTCGTCTCCAAGGTCAGAAATCAACACACACACACACTCCCTTGACAACGCCAAACTATAATCCAGATATCATCATTTTCGGTGCCCAGAGAAGTATTATTTCTTTCCTACTCAGAGAAACAAAATTAGTATTCAAATAAATAGTTCCCTACAAGTTACATAAAAGGTAGACCAGAAAGTACATGAAGAAAACCAATTTTCAATATGTTCCGGCAGATTTTTATTTGTGGTTTAAAATTATGTCACTTTATGGGGTCATCTTATGTCAGTACCGTTTTGTAAACAACGTTTTGGGTTTGTCTCTCCTTTGCTAAGATACATAGCCTTCGAGGGTTGAAAACCCGTCAGCTAGCTACTTATCACTGTCCTTTCTAACTTTTAGGTAAACGCAAAATAATAGTCTGATGCATTACAAATCTACGTTTGTAGTAAACAATAAATTGTGTTTGCATATGAAATTTATGAACAAATCATACAAGAACTGACTGCGAGAGAAACAAAACCTGAGTGAGTGATATAACATTACAGAATAACACAGGTTATCCGTCTGTTTGTCACTATTCGGTTAATTTTCAAAATTTCACGACAAAATATAAGTTGTTGCTTATCCAGAAAAAGGTATCCTGTGTTTTTCCTAATAATAGCTAGTATTTCCTTCTGAAATTTCATCAAGATCGATGTAGCTGTTTAGTGGTAAAAATGTAACAAATAGACAAAGAGTGAGAGTTACTAGCACATTTATAATATTAATATAGGAATCGAAAGATTATTCAAGCTGATATCAAAAAGTTATGAAACAGGAGAAATTCCAACTGATTTTAATAAAAATATCATCATCACACTTCAAAAGAAAGAACAAGCCGACAAATGTGAGAATTATCGCACCATTAGTCTAACATCACATTAAAATCACATTAAATCCGTTCCAACTTGACTAAACTAATTCAGTTTTGTTAAGTGCGTCTTCAATTATTATCTGCAAGGGGTGATCAAATGAAAAGGTACGAAACGACACGGTGGGTACAAATGTAGACTTTATTCAAAATATACACTATAGGCCTGAGCACAACGATCCCACTGATGAACAAGCCGCAGGATTCCTTGTTCCCAGAATTCCTGTGGCCGTGACGAGACCCAGTCCTTCACAGCGTCCTCGAGTACGTCGTCCGAGTTGAAGCGCTTCCCTTTCAGGTGTTTCTTCAGTGGACCAAACACATGGAAATCCCAGGGCGACATGTCGGGACTGTAGGGCGGATGGTCCAACGTCTCCCACTTGAACTTGGCCAGTTCCACGTGTGTGACTCTGGAGACGTGTGGACGCGCGTTATCATGGAGCAGAACCACACCCTCCGTGAGCAGCCCCGGTCTTTTGTTCTCGATGGACCTGCGTAGGCGTCGGAGTGTCTCACAGTACACATCCCCCACCTGTACGCCATCCTGTCCTCATACGGACTGCCGCATCATTTGGACGCCGCTTTTGATAAGAGCCTCTGTTCTCTACTGCGCATGCGGGCGCCCGCGCATGCTCCGATCCCAGTCAGAGACTCCAATTGCATCCCGAGATGTCTCGCTACGTTCTCCCATGGCGGAATATGCAAATATTTAACTGTTACGTTCTTACGTCATTTCATACCTTTTCATTTGATCACCCCTTGTACATACAACAACTTTGAAGAACAGACAAGTGACGGTAGTGAATCAAGCAAAGCCTTTTCAGTTTTGGGAATTCTTAATAGTGAGGATCTGGCGAAGAACAATTGACTCCTACTTTGTTTCGTTGTGCAACTGTTTATCTGTAAAATGACAACTTTCCACATCCCACAGAGCCAGTCTCTTATATTGGGATCAATGGAAAATGAATGTGCTGTATTGTATTTTGAAGTAACTATACGTTCCAGTGATATTATTCGGCGAAAGTGTGAACGAGGTTCCGACCAGTTATCTGCTGTTTCCGTCGGTATCATTAGAAGCCATGTACAACAGCCCGTCCCGCCTTCAAAGCTGCACTTGCAGTTTTTTTTTATGGCATTTGGCAACGGAGGCCATACAGCCAGCTCGATGTAATTATTATAGCTTTCAGTGTATATGTCGTCATCCAGTATATATATTGTTTTTTCCAATGTATGGACGCCACAGGACGGACTGGACATTCACACAGACACACAACACTTAAACATCCATGCCCGCGGCCGGATTAGAACCGGCGGCCTTCGGCACGCGGAGCTAGCACTCTAGCCCCTACGCACTTGCAGTAATAATGGCGCGAGGCGGATGTGTGAATCACACGTGACGCCCACGTGTTTCTGGAGAAAGTGATTCTGCTCGCTGCCACTTTCCACTGTCCAGAGCGGAGTTCCGGACAAGAACCACCCATCACAGGCCGATACTAAATGTCGCGCACCCCCTTAACATTTCCCGATATCTGTAACATTCATTAGAAGATAACGACGTATAACCGAGTACCGATGATCTGTTTCTTCTTCTCTTCGATATCGGCCATCTAAGGACCACGAAAAATAATCCTGTGCATTTATTTCGATGCTTCTTTCCTTGACTTCCAATAAGTCTTCATCCTCTCACTTTCTTGTTTCCTGCTTTCTTCCGTCCATATGTTACCACATTTCCTCTTCTCCTGGAAACCCTTGAAATTTTTGATCAATCTCCTAAAAGTTGCTCTATCTTGTATTAAATCTTCTGTTATTCCGATCTCAATCATATCTTTCTTTACTCCTTGGATCCACTGGTTCCCCTTCTTACTGTTGTAAACATGGTTGACAATTCTTTTTGTAAGTCTGTTGTTATCCATTCTCATTATGTGACAAAAAAATAAAAATGATTCTCCTCTTTCTGATCGTTTCTGACATCCTTTCTATTTCTCCTTCTTTGTACAGATCTTTATTCCTGCGGTGTCTAAACTCACCATTTTAAATTTTTAGTGGTCCCCAAATTTTTTCAAGATTTTCCCCTCCCAAATTATTCAATAGCAAAAAATAATGTACAGGGTTAAGGCATAAATTTAATAAAGCAGTCATTCATATCGTGCGCTTATGCAATATCAATTAGAATAGTCGCACGTTTTCCATTGATGGGATTTTATAGTTACGACGTTAACGGTACCTCTGCTTCATCCTCAAATCGCGTATTTCATCCTCAGTTAAGACAGCTTACGTGTTACCAATACTGTGTGACAAGTAATATCTTTGATTTATAGGTGCTCCTGTATGGAAGTCAAAGATTAGGTTTAACTTCAGCAGGCATCCGGTTTTCGTTTCGTTCTACAAGATTGTCCTACGTCAAAGAACAGACGTAAAATACTATAAAATATACAAAAAAAACTACTTGCCTACTGGCACTTAACGTTACGGATACCCATGCTGGTAGATGAGTGATAACGCTCTAACCTCGCATTCGGGAGGACGGGGATTGGTCTTCCCGTCCAGATTTGGCTTTCCCTAAGACACTCCAGGGTCATGGCGGCTTGGTTCATTCAGACAGTGAAAAATAAAATTTCATAGGAGAATGACAGTAGTTACTGGAGTAGTGAAAACAGCTGAATAATAAACCTGAATACGGCAAGCATTTTTTTTTTACTTATATCTTTACACCTCTTCAGCGTCGAAGTCATTAGAGGCGGGATGGGATTGGGGGCATGGAATGGGAAGGAATTCAACCATGGACTTTTGAAGGAACCATCCCAGCATTCGCCTGGAGTGATTTGGGGAAACCATGGAAAACCCCAATCTGGATACCTCGACGGAGATTCGAACCACCGACCTCCCTAACGAGAGACCAGACCGTTACCGATCACCCACTACACTTGGTCTGTATACCGTAGAACGGAAAGAATAACACTTTGTGTGTGTTAGGTTCAAAGACCGAAAACACTCACTGAACGAAAAAAAAGGACCATAACGCGTTCCGGTTTCTTGAACACGTTATTCGCGTTATGGCGCTAACGAAAAAACAGCCGCAACGCCTTGCGGCTAACTCAAAAAGGCCACAACGCGAAACACGCATCTGGTCCAGGTCACATTCTACACACATGACGACAGACAAATATTTTTTTTAAAAAAAAAAAAAAGAAGAAAAAAAAATTCTTGTAACGCGACGGGTAAGAAGAATCAAACGGAGCGTGGTGGTGTAACAGTTAGCGTTCTCGCCTCGCCTCGCATTCGGGAGGACGGCGGCTCGAATCTCCGTCCGGGCATCCAGATTTGGGTTTTCCATGTTTTCCCAAATCACTCCAGGCAAATGCCGGGATGCTTCCTTCAAAAGGCCATGGCCGAATTCCTTCCCGTTACTTGCCCCCCATCCTTTCCCGTCTCTAAAGATCTCGCTGTCAGAGAGACGTTAAAAAAAGAGAAGAATCATATATACTAAATGCATCCTGGACCAATTCGTCACGAAGACGAAGAGTTAGATGCTGATTAGCCATAACCAGGGCCGGCGCTAGGAATTTTGGGCCCGGGTTAAAATTGGCGACCTTTTTTTTAGCTCTACAAACTAGCCGAGCGACGCGACAATGGGTGGATTCGGCTTCGAGGCCGGGGGCCCCTGCAGTTGGTGATCGGGGCCCCCCATCAGCCGGCGGGCCCGGGTACATTAACCCCCCCCCCCCCCTAATGCCGGCCCTGGCCACAACGCGTTGAGGTCGTTTTTTTCGCTCAATGAACCTTTTCGGTCTTTGAGCCTAACTTATGTCACATGGAAAGGAAGTGTGAAGAAAGAATGTAAGAAAGATTCGGTCACAGGAGTACGAAAAACTGTACAATATCGAAGAGTGGACTGGGCACCGGCGGAACAGCGAACACGGAGACACAAAGAGGAGGACATCACATAGATCAAAACAAGGACCATGAAGTGGAATCTGTGTAGAGACAAGTGAACGGTGATTATCGAGAAAGCAGTGTTAATTTCGGAGAAGCAACAGGCACGAAACTGTAGGAAGAGTGAAAGAAGAGGTACAGAAGGGACGGAGGAACCGTGATACAGGCTAACGACGGCGAACACTAGGTGGCTAGGTCGACAGACTGCGCGCTTCAAGGTCACGGCCAAGGTCAACACTCCACGACCCAGCCAAACATCACTCCACTCGCAGTCAATACCGCCGTGACTTGGGTAGCCTACCTCTGCTTCGAACGAGGAGCAGAACGAATAAGACTAATAAATAGTTCGACGCCTCTGGTTTCTCGCCCTAAACCAGTTCAGCCTGCTGGGTTTCCGTTTACGAGAAATCGGGGGTTAAACATTGTGTGTGAATGATGTATACCTATACGAATCCCTAACTGCAGAAAGGCAACATGTCCACATTTCTAAATTTTATAGGAGAGACAGAAAACTTAATTCAACCTGATACATGATAAATTTGCTGTCGTTTATATTTTATTTTCAAGTAACTAGGCAACCTTTAAGTATATGTGCTTTAAAAAGTTTCCAACGATACATCACAAAGCTGTGGGAATTAATTTTGTTGTGGACATGTTACTTTCCTACAGTAAATAAGATTTTGAAGAGAAACTTTTTGAGGAAACAAGGCAAAAAAAAAAAAAAAAAAAAAAATCAAATTTCAATAAAAATTCATTTTATTAATACCGAGAGTACGTCATTTGAAAGTTAAACTTTTTATTCATTGCCAATTTCGTCCGAAAATGCCATCGTTATAGGCCATGAAATGATGGTGTTTCAAAACTCCATCTTCTCTTCAGGTGTGTAAACCAAAGTTTTCCTTATGCCGTCCATTTTGTTTACTATTTATAGACACAACAGTGGTAGGTAATTCCAATGGATTAACAGTGTTTTGATGCTTAAAAGTGTCCGTACACAGCCAGAAATGATCATGTTGCGTTGAACACTGTGCAGATCAGGGGCGGATGCAGCATTATGGTTTGGGGGGGGGGCTTGGCTTGAGTGAATTTTGGTTTGGGGGGGCTTTAGTCGGCCATGGGGTAGTCTTTATAGTCTCCTCGGGCCTCGCATCCGTAGAGATCCAAAATTACAATGTCGGGGGTGGACCGAGATACTTTTTGGGGGGGCTTTAGCCCCAAGCCCCCCCCCCTGGATCCGCCCCTAGTGCAGATCGTTGCCAGAAGCTCATCTCCCCGTAGTTGAATATTTTTTTTTTTGGTAGAACTTAGACCAGCATGAGCTGTAGTCATTAGTTTTCATTTCAACTATTGAAAACTAATTTTAAGGTTGTTTGAGAAATTCTGTGTATGTGAAACAACTTCATCCACTATGTAATACCTTTCTTCCTTCTTCTTCTAATAATACCAAAATCCCTATCGTTGGGCATAAAAGAGAGCCCTCTAACGAGGAAAGTCAGTTTAATATTATCTTTTCTTTTTACTGTTGGTTTTACACCTCGTCGACGTCGAGGTCATTAGAGACGTGATGGAACTGGGACAAGGAACGGGAAGGAATTCTGCCATGACCTTTTTGAAGGCAGCATCCTGGCGCTCGCCTGGAGTGATTTGGGGAAACCATGGAAAACCCAAATCTGGATGCCCGGACGGGGATTCGAACCCGCGTCCTCCCGAATGCGAGGCCAGAACGTTAACCGTTAACCCACCACGCTCGGTTTAATGTTATCAAACCTCTTTATCTTACGCAGTTGCATCATCATTCTCACCATATTATTGTTTTCATTTTGGCACAAACGGTTATCTCCAAAAAATATGTGACATTCTTACAACTTTATCACCGTTATTTTCTGTGTACTCATTTAGCATAGTACAGACTTCATTTGCCCCCTTGCCCTTCTACCCTTCATGCCACTAGTAAGACCATTTAGTGCAGACAAGGATCTTGTCCAGGACTAGTTCCCTGTTTGCAGTAAACGGAAAATTAAAGATGATTCCATGCCTATTCTACTGGGCTGACAAGTGTCGTTACTACAGTAAACGATGTATCCTGTATCTAGAAACATTTTTAGTGAAAAAAAAAGATATTTTCGAAAAAAAACATGAACTTATTGTCTTTCTTCAGTAAGCGATTCATATAGATAACTATCACAATATTAGCAGCAAGTTTCCAGTCTCTCAATGTAACTAGCGTTTCAAGATAAGGACCGAGCATGGTGGTGTAACGGTTAGCGTTCTGGCCTCGCATTCGGGAGGGCGGCGGTTCGAGTCCCCGTCCGGGCATCCAGATTTGGGTTTTCCATGGTTTCTCCAAATCACTCCAGGTGAATGCCGGGATGCTTCCTTCAAAAGGCCATGGCCGAATTCCTTCCATTCCTTGCCCCCTATCCTCTCCCGTCTCTAAAGACCACGTTGTTAGAGAGACGTTAAACAGTTAAAAAAAAATCAAGATAAGGCAGACTGTCGCATACTGCTGTCTTTAAATCATGATATGCCCCCTGGTCGTGGATTCACGATCCGCCTCATACTGTGGATTAGTGTAGCTGTGTCCCGCAGGAGGTGTCGAGTTTTTTCGTCCTGGCGACATGCAGATGTGGAGCGACCCGTAACGGTGCGCTCTAGTGTGCAGTTGCGTGGCACACATCCAACATACCACACAGCCGTCCCAAGTAGTTCAACCCAGGGACGACCAACACCTCGAAAACAATATCCAGATCGCATGCGCAGCAACCAATCAGGCAACGGACGTTGAACTTTAAGTATATACTAGCTGGTTCCCACGACTTCGTTCGTGTTTGTAAAGAATTTGGATTGACAGCTACCGACATCTAACCACCATAGTGCACGATGGGAGACTCGATATAATTACCACACATAAACACCAATGGTCTATGCTATGTAGTTGTGATAGCAGAGTGACATATACGGAGACACATGTCTTTGGTCGAAATACGAAAATATCCTTGATCGGCCACTTTCAACCACCATATATCCCACACTATCGCAGTTACCGAAATTCGGCCAACGTTGTGATCGACGGGTGACTCTGTGCTATTACCACACACAGACACCAGTAATCTGTGCTAGATAGTTTTGGCTGAAAAGTGATACACCATGACACATGCGTTTTTGGTAGAAATACGAAAGTACCGCAGGTCGACCACTTTCAACCACCATATCTCCCACACCCCCATAGCTACCGACATCTAACAACCATAGTACACGATACCAATACCACACACAAACACCATTGGTAGTTGTGGCAGCAGAGTAACATATATGGAGACACATGTGTTTGGTCGAAATACGAAAATGCCCTGCATCGACCACTTATAACCATCATATCTCCCACATCCCCACAGCTATAGACATCCATGCTACTTCCACACACAAACACCAGTGATCTGTGCTAGGTAGCGGTGGCTGAAAAGTGAAATATAGGGAAACATACGTCTATTTTTATATATATATATACGATTTACTTATGGCTTTACGCCTCGTCGACGTCGAGGTCATTAGAGTCGGGATGGAATTTGGGACAAGGAATGGAAAGGAATTCAGTCACCGCCATTTGAAGGAAGTATTCGCCTGGAGTGATTTTGGGACACCATGGAAAATCCAAGCCTGAATGCCCGGACGAGGATTCGAACCCGCGTCCTCCCGAATGCGAGGCAATCACCCACCGCGCTCAGTTTGAATATGGCAATAACAGGACAGCTCATCGTAACAGTGGCGCCATCATTTGATGATGGATTCTTGTGTAACTCGGCGAGGCAAATCGAAAGTGAAGGATACATTTTTTTCGATATTTCGCTTAGTTGTCGGGATATCTACTGTTAAAAATTAAACGCAGGATAGGTACAGTTCTTCGTGCCTTTGGGGCGACATTTTTCTTCTGGTCCAGGTCACATTTCAAAGTAACCACAACAGGTAGGAAGAAAACTCAACACCCATTCTGCATGTCCAGCGTGTAGTAAGGGGGCGTCCATAAATTACGTGAGGTGAAATAGGGGGGGGGGGGGTGCCCGGCGAAATCTCACCAAGGGGGAGGGGGGGGTCAACGGAAATAACACGTGAGATTTTCGAAATTTGACACGAAAATTGATTTTAGTGGGGTATTTTATCGAAAAGTGGGGGTGTAACCGACTTTGAAAAAAGCTCTCAAAAAATTGCGAGGGTGATTTCTAGGGGGGGGGGGGATCTCACCAGACGGGGGGAGGGAGTCGGACCAGATCTCACGAAGTCTCACCAGAAAGGGGGAAGGGGGTTCGGAATTCCGGAAAAACACCTAACGTAATTTATGGATACACCATAAGCAGTTCCTTGTGGTTTTGGCGTAATTTTTGGGGACTGCAACACTTTCGAAACCTACTCGAAACTGGTACAAATCTTCTGAAATTTTGATGAACTACTTCGTTAATATGTCCTCTTCACGATTTGCGCTCTTTTTTTACGGAAATGTCGCCACAAATTAAATTAAAAATGCCGAAATGTGAAAGGCTGCTCAACTGCGAAATACTACCAGCACTTCAAAAATGACCGAGATGGCGGTGTAACGGTTAACGCTCTGGCCTCGCATTCAGCAGGACACCGTTTCAAATCCCCGTCCGGGCATCCAGATTTGCGTTTTCCATGGTTTCCCCAAATCACTCCAGGCGAGTGCCGGAATGCTTCCTTCAAAAAGCCATGGCCGAATTCCTTCCTGTTCCTTGTCCCCAGTCCCATCCCGCCTCTAATGACCTCGACGTCGACGAGGCGTAAAGACATACGTAAAAAAAAAAAAATATGCTTTCCTTAGAAATTTTTTCGTAACAATAAAAATTTCCGTCAATTTTGACTGGTTTTGTTGAAGCAATTGTAAGTAGTAAAAAAACGTACGCCAGAGCAGGGTTGCCAACTCCAAAAAATATTTACCTATAAAATATTCATCTAAACCCCCTAAAATATCGCTAAAAACCAGGTTTTAGATTAGGTATGTAAAATAAAGTACCTCATGAATTTAATCGAAAACAGTTACAATTGTAATTCAATGGTGCCGATAATCCTGTGATGATAAGGCCGGAAGAGAGACAAAATATTGAATATAATATTGTATTACGTTACCTGATTCGTATGAAAAGAAATATAACAACATAACGAAACTACAGTTTAAATCTGGATGTCTCTCCCAAGTCTTTTGTGTACTTTTGACTGTATTTCTTTAACTTCATTTTATCCTTATTCTTAGGCATAATCAACAAATTGCTTGTCGACGTACGGTAGCATAATTAATACAACCAGAAATAAGTAAA
This sequence comes from Vandiemenella viatica, assembly GCA_031002005.1. Classification (NCBI taxonomy): domain Eukaryota; kingdom Metazoa; phylum Arthropoda; class Insecta; order Orthoptera; family Morabidae; genus Vandiemenella; species Vandiemenella viatica. The sequence continues at coordinate 25,677 of JARYHS010004259.1, forward strand.
CAACAACGACATCAATTTTGCACATTGGTTATTACAGTAACAACCAACATCTTTCCACAGACAACTAAAAAAATTCTGTGTCTTATGGCAGACATTAAACATTAATTCTATGGTGATCTTTTTTAAATAAAAATATGGATCAGAAACGTAGATATTTTATTCTCTGATCATAAAATAAATAAATAAAATAACGAGCCACAGATAAGTCTGAATTCTTAGTATCGAGGTATGTAGTTATTTAAGTATTCAACAAATAAATACGAGAAATTACAAAGTTTCTAAAAATTCCTCTAACATTTTAAGACCCCTTTAAAATCTCCAACCGACGTTCAAACCTCTTAAATTAAGGGGGAAAACCCCTAAGTTGTGTAGTGTACCGCTACACTACATAGTATATTCGCGATGCGCTGAGCTCCTGCCTCGCACAGGTGGACGGTTGACAGGGCTGCTGTGGTATGCGACCTTGGGCAGGCACCCAGGAGTCGTTAGGGGTGTGGAGGGCACAGTAGACGGCCAGCTCTGTGGTTGTGTGCGTCGCTAGTCAACGGTTGAACATGATGTGCGGCGGCTAAGGTTAGCACGGTCTGGGGTGGTGCTCTGTGTTCCAAGTCGCCAACGGAGTGGATACGCCATCCAACGGTCAGCAGATGGGTCAGCGCCTGGGAATACCACTGGAAGCAGACTTGGCTGCAACGGATGAGATCTTGATAACCACCCCACGGAGTGTCGTATTGATAAACAAAACCTGTCGCCTTAGTGAAAGGACATCTAACAACCCCTGAGAACTGATATCTGTAAACTACTATATGATACATGCATTGTTTAATTGTGGAAGGAATTGTTGTAATAAATGTCAATGTTAAACGTACCTGAAACGGTGTTGCCAACCTGTAAAGCATAATCCCAATTCCACTTCTCAATAATTTAATAATAACGATAATTTTGCTGAGGGAATAATAAAAACAAAAAGTAATTTAATTTTAAAAGAAATAGTACAAGTTGTAGGGTTCGGTTGGGATCCCTGGGCCAGAGATAAAAAACATTATCCTGCGAGGCAGAGATGCGCTGTTTACTTTTTTTTATTTATTTATTTATTTAATGGTCGATGGCTTGCGCCAATTTGACCAGCTGATATTTACATATTTTCACTTCAAGAATCTTACATTTTTTTATTTTTGGGCAATGTTCTACTGTTACAATTGTTTGGTATCTTGGTTACATGTAACATCTTTCTTACATGTTACATGTCTTTCTTTTGTATTATTTTATCTTAGATTACAGATTGATAAACATTAATTATAGTGCTATTTTGATTTGCACTATTTATTTTCTCACTCCATATCTGCTTTAATCATTGTGTATTCTGTTTGTATCCCACTGCCTGTTGTGGAAGACTTAGCGAAAAAACAAAGTGCAGAACGGGATTTTGCGCTGCAGAATTTTAGTTTTTTTTTTTTATCACAACTATGAGGTGGTTGTCGGTAACAACCTAAATAAATTTTGATTCGGCACTCGCACTGCCAGTTTAATGTGCTTTACTCTGGTAATAATTATAAGGTACGTTGGCTCTGTTGAACACGATTAGTGTTTTACTTCCAGTTTTTATTCTTTCAGATAGCTTTTGACTCTGTACCACACAACAGACTTTTAGCGAAGATCCGAGCGTACGGTATATATGATCAGATTTGCGATTGGATACGCGATTTTTTAACTGGTCGGTCGCAGTATGTCGTTGTAGACGGGGAAGCCTCTTCTAAACTGGATGTTACTTCGGGCGTTCCTCAAGGTAGTGTAATAGGACCACTTCTTTTCTTAATTTTTATAAACGATCTCGGTGACAACGTTAATTTCAGGATGCGATTTTTTGCTGATGATGCACTTATTTATAGGGAAGTGAGGTGCTCTGACGATTGCTTAGAAATTCAGGGCAATCTGGATGTTATTTCGGAATGGTGCCGTAAATGGCAGCTTACACTTAACTGTAAAAAGTGCAAGGCAATGCACATAAGTAATAAAAAGACCCCGTTTGCTCACGAGTACAAAGTTAACAATTCACTTGTTGACACTGTGGATTCTCTGAAGTATCTAGGCGTAACAGTACAAAGCAACATGAAATGGGACTTGCACATAACTTCCGTCGTAGGCAAAGCTTATTCTAAACTACGATTCATAGGTCGTATTTTGAGAAGTTGTAATGCTCATACAAAGGAAATAGCGTACAAAACACTAGTGCGTCCGCATTTGGAATACTGTTGTGGAATTTGGGATCCGTATCGCAAGGGATTGATTGATACATTAGAGAAAGTACAGAGGAGAACCGCTCGATTCGTGACTGCTAGTTACAGTCCTTACGTAAGTGTCACAGAGCTGATACGTGGGTTGGGCTGGGATTGTTTGGCGGACAGACGACGTCGTTTTCGTTTGAGTGTGTTGGAGAATATGCGCAAATCTTTAATTTACGAGTGCAACGAAATACTTCTTCCGCCAACCTATTTAGGTCGCAATGACAGGAGGGGTAAGATTCGAGAAATAAGATGCCGTACTGATTCATTTATGTATTCCTTCTTTCCTCGTTCTGTTCGGGATTGGAATGCGCAGGATTGGTGCTTAGCACCCTCTGCCACCCACAGTATTTGTGATTTGCAGAGTATAGATGTAGATATTTTACACATATTTAATCTGACATCCTACTCCACCCCGGCTTACTCTGTGTATGTGAAGTTCTTGTTCGACGTAGGCTCCCATTTGACCGTGCTACCTCTGGCTAACCCGTGTCCTATGTAGGCCTCTATTTTTCGAGTACCGTTTGAGCTGTCGTGAGTTGACGCTTAGCACAGAACGGTCCGACCGGCACACATTACACTGCAAACAAAACATCGCAGTCCGGGGTCACGGGTTCGACTCCACGAGCAGCACGACCTGTTCTAATCCAAAATAAACATTACAAGTCGGACTGCTGTATAGTCCTCGCTGGTTGTCGAATAGCATAATACTGTCAATGCGAGACGTTTCAAGGGTGTCTTCTGTGTCTTCGTCAGGTGAAGTAGTTCGTTGATCGAACAATATTCCTCCACTTTGCTGGGATAGATTCAGTTTTATTATTTTGAGAAGGCATAGTGGTTTATAGTAGCATTAAAACTTCTTAGGGACCGTCCATAAACTACGTGGATCTGTGTAGGATGGGGGGGAGGGGGGTTCCGAGACAGTCCACGTAGCTTTTCATTCATATTATTTGTTACAGTTAAAATAAAGTACACAACAGGCAACAGCAAGTAAATGTCTATTTCCGTCATTTAATTATCTCCTTATGTAATTTACGATAGTTTGACAAGAGAAAAATAGTTCAAAATGTCTTCTGCAATCAATAGGGAAAAAGCTACGTGCTACTTGGTAGGGGAGGGGGGGGGGGGAGTTCACAGGAGACCAAAATGGAGCTACGTGGTTTATGAACGCTCCCGTAGTATTGTGAATATCATCAAATGGATATTATTATTATTATTGGCGAATTCTCCCAATAAATGGAAGACGTTAAGCAAATGACCGAATCAAGTTTTCTTTGCGTTCTTCTTATTGTTCCAGTAGGCTTTCATTCTTTCCGAGAAAGCTTGTTTGCGTTCTTCCGACCACTTTGGTCTGTATTGTTTCTTGTTTTGACTGCTCAGTTATAATTACCCATTTGTCTACTTTGTGTCTGAAGGTGTCTAAGATGTCAGTTGCTCCTATGCTTGCACTTTTAAGATCCTTCCGAATTTCTTTCAGCCTACGTGTTGGATTTTTAAGTGAACTTACATAATCTATTATCATTTTAGTCAATCGACTTTCTGGTAATCTCTTAAGGTGACCAAAGAAATTCATTCGCCTTTTCTTGATGTCAATTTCGATGTTTCAAAACTTTTCTGTTGTTTTGATTGATTGTAGTCTGTAACCATCTTTAGTGAGTCTTGCTCCTAGAATTTTTCTAATGATTTTTATCTCTACTTTTTTAATTTCTTCAAGGTCATGTTTTCTGTTAAGTGTTAATGTTTCACTTGCATAGAGGACTGTTGGTTTTATGACTGTGTTGTAGTGCCGAATCTTGGTCTGTCTTGACATGGATTTTTTGTTGTAGAGATTTTGGACTAATCCTAATGCTTTTTTTACTTTTTGGAGGCGATATTATTATTATTAATTAATTTAATTGCAACGGAGTACACGCTCTGGTGGCGATTCACTCAGTAATCTAATTACTTCTTTTTATTTTATTTTTTAGTTATCTTATATAATTTGAGTTTTAAATTCCTCCCTCATCTACTTTTGCGATTTGGAAATTTTAAATTCCTCCGGCGATTTTGGTAAATTATTCATCATTCCACTTCGTAATCTGTTCCAATCCCTGACACTTTTACACACAAAAGAAAATTTTCCCACTCCCTTATGTGTGAAATAAAGCGCCATTGTGTGGTCATGGTCATCTTTCCCCTTCCATGCATATGCCCTGTACATTCCCAGCACTCTCTTCACCCTCCTCCTATCTTCAAATGACTCTCAATATTGGCAAGCATCAGTTACCTATTTCCAGCGACGGTTTAAGTACTCTCAAGACACTTCAAACGCAACAGAAACTGTTCATATCCATTAGAGTGAACCCTGAGGGTTAAATATTCGTCAAGTTCGTATTTCGGCCAGTTCAGGTCACACTAAAAACTCATTTTCGTAAATAAAAATCAATTTCTGTGCCACACAACCGACTTTTAGCGAAGATTCGAGCTTACGGTATTTCGGCTCAGATTTGCGAGTGGATACGTGATTTTCTAACTGGTCGATCACAGTATGTCGTTGTTGACGGGGAAGCCTCTTCTAAGATAAATGTTACTTCGGGCGTTCCTCAAGGAAGTGTAATAGGTCCACTTCTTTTCTTAATATTTATAAACGATCTAGGTGACAACGTCAAGTGCTGGTTGCGATTGTTTGCCAACAATGCGGTTATCTATAGGGAAATAAGGTGCTCCGACGATTGCTTAGAAATTCAGCGCGATTTGGATGTTATTGCCGATTGATGGCGTAAATGGCAGCTTACACTTAATTGCAAAAAGTGCATGGCAATGCGGATAAGTAACAAAAAGAATCAGTTTGCTCGCGAGTACAAAATAAACAATACAGCTGTTGACACGGTTGATTCCCTGAAGTATCTGGGGGTGATAGTACAAAGCAACATGAAATGGGACATGCACATAACTTCCGTCGTAGGCAAGGCGAATTCTAAATTGCGATTCATAGGTCGTATTTTGAGGAATTGTAATGCTCATACAAAGGAGATAGCGTATAGAACACTAGTACGTCCGCATCTGGATTACTGTTGTGGGGTTTGGGATCCGTATCGAAAGGTTCTGATTGACTCAGTGGAGAGGGTGCAGAGGAGAGCCGCTCGATTCGTGACTGGTTGCTACAGTCCTTATGAAAGCGTCACAGAATTGATACATAGATTGGGCTGAGATAGTTTGGAAGACAGACGACGTAGCTTGCGTTCGAATTTATTGGAGAATATGCGAAAAAATTTAAATTTCGAGTGCAATGAAATACTTCTTCCGCCTATGTTAGTCGTAATGACCGGAGGGATAAGATTAGAGAAATAAGATGCCATTTATGTATTCGTTCTTTCCTCGCGCTATTCGGGATTGGAATGCGCGAGTTTAGGATTGGTGCTTAGCACCCTCTGCCACCCACAATATTTGTGACTTGCAGAGTATGGATGTTGATGTAGATGTAGATTTCTTGTCACTGTTACACTCTTTGACATGCACTTTTCGTTTAAATCAACCTTGAGCCAATTTTCACATTACACGGTTTTGCCGTACGGACAAAACCTGGTACGGTGAAAGTCCGGTCCGGTATTCACGTTCAGGCAGTACTGCTTTTCTCCATCACAACCTCCGTGTGGTTGAGTGGTGTGCTGTTTGATTATAATGAATCGTAAACAAATAATTGCATTAATGTTATACAACCGTCGAGGAAAGAGGCGACATGTTTGAACAAATCGTATCAACGAAAGGAAAGAGAAACAGCCTATTTTACACGTTATTTAAGGACCTACCGAAAGATGAAAATAAGTTTTCAAATTATTTTCGAATGTCCATTGCCTGCTTAGAAGAATTATTTGGAAACCTGAAGGATGTCTTTCCCCGCCAAAATACGCTGTAGAGCTCTATTGATACATTATTATTATTATTATCTGCAGTTGGACCCTGTTGAATCACGCAAAGCCTTAACGATTCAGTTTTCTAAGTTTCCATATAGCTCTCACTTTATCTCCGTGGATTCTCTTCCTTTCTTCAGTCCTCTTCGTCCCCGGTCTCTTAATGACTTCATTCTCTGGCGGTACTTCCCACTTGTTAATTTTTTCTGTGTATGTTTGTCTGTCTACGATTTCTGATGAGTTTATGTGGGCTTTTTCCATATCTTTTTGATCTGCTGGACCCAGGGTATAGTTTTTAGCTGTTCTATACACGTCACAATTTTATGAATCAGTCTTGTTGCTGGGAGTCTGTGGATATGTCCATAAAATCTTAACCTTCGTTTCCTGATGTCTGCTGCGAGGTTTGACAGTGTTTCTGTTGTCTTTCGAAATTTAAGTCTATATCCGTCATCTGTTTTTTCTGGGCAAAGGATCTTTCTTATAATTTTGTGATCTTCTTTCAAAATGCTTTCTAGGTCACCTTTCCTGTGTAGTGGTAAAGTTTCGCTGGGGTACAGAGCTTCAGGTTTGATAACTGTGTTGTAATGTCTTACTTTTGTATATATGGACAAACATTTTTTATTATATATGTTGGGCGTTCTGCCGTAGGCTCTTCTAAGTTTTTGCATGCGAACTTTCTGTGCTATTTTCTCTCCTCCTGTGGTTTCGATGATTTCTCACAGATACTTGAAATACGGGACTCTCAATTTGCCCATATTTTGTGACCAGTTTTTGAGTGTGGAGTTTTGAGCAGACGAACTTTGTTTTTTGGAAGGATATTTGTAAGCTAATATATACAAATATATCTATGGAAAGTATGGAAAGAGCAATGATAGGGTTTACAAGAAGAGACAGGAAAAGGGCCGTGCACATTCGTTCAGTAACTAAAGTGACAGACATCTTAAAAAGAGTCACGACACAAAAATGGCAATGAGCCGGTCATATTGCTCGCAAAAGAGATGACAGATGGACTACGGCAGTACTGGATTGGATACCAAGGAACATGAAAAGAGCAAGAGGAAGACCCCCGGATCAGACATACGTCGAGTTACAGGCGTGAACTGGAAGAGGGCGGCTCAAGATCGATCAGCCAAAAAGGAACTACAACAACACTATGCAGAGTTAAATTGTAAAATATAGTTCATCTGGCTTAAAGAGGCTACATCCTGAAATAAGGATTGATAATGCTGTAAAAATTATATATATATGTATATATATGCTTATAGCTTTACGAGTCTTCGACGTCGGGCCAGGAAAGGATTGGGGATTAGGAACAGCAAGGAATTCGGCCATGGCCTTTTGAAGGAAATCATTCACCTGGAGTGATTTGGGGAAACCATGGAAAACCCAAATCTGGATGCCCGAACGTGGATTCGAGCCCGCGTCCTCCCGAATGCGAGGAACTGTATTGAGATGCTGGGCATTACACTGAGGAAAATATATACATAAGCTATTTTTGCGTATACTTCTACTATATTCTTGAAGGTGTTGGAAACTGAAAGAAAATCAACACGAATTAACTCAATATGCTTTTATTGAACAAAATAACACGGCGCAATGACATATTCAGGCAAGCTACATCTACAGCCGTCCATAACTGAGAAAGTGTTGTCGGTGAGGACTTTGTGCATGAATTCCTCTTTCGATTATGCCCTGTATATGTTCGGTTAAATTCATGTCTGGTGATCTAGGGGGCAAAATCGTTTGCGGAATTATCCAGAATGTTACTCAAAGGGGAGCGTCCATAAAGTACGCGACTCGGTGAAGGGGAGGGGGGGGGGGTAGAAAGCTACGCTGGACAACGTGGGGGAAAAGGGGGGGTTCCGAGCCAAGCCCCGTAGCTTCTCATTCATTTTTTGTTATAGTTAAAATAAGGTATGGAATTTACAGCAGTATGTGGATATTTATTTCCGTATGGTGTGTTAGATGTCCTGTATACTGACATGCGTGTGACTTGTAGTCATAGCGTTGGGCTGCACGCGGCCGGCGCATTTGAACCAACCTACACCCGACGGCGCATTACGCTTTGGAAACAGGCACATGATATGTAAACTCAAATTCGCATTCGATTTTCCACAACAGTCCGTATTGCCTTTGAAATACAGCTTTTTTGATCCGGATCGCAAACGTGTGACAGCGCCACTTGTTGATAATTCTAATTTTTTTCTGTCAAGTGAATTTCAGTGAGTCTTTAGTTATAGTGCTCACTGCCATCCTGATCTGGGTTTTCCATGGTTTCCCTAGATCGCTCCAGGCGAATGCTGGGATGGTTCCTCACAATAGCCCATGGGCGCCTCCTGCCATATCCCGTATATCCCTTCCAAACCATTACCTTTCCTGATAGGTGCAATGCACCCTCCGCCACACACTTTTAGTGAATCGCGGAGTAATTGTAATAGTAATAGTACGATAAACTGTAGGCCTACGATGTTTTTCGCAAATGTTTTTCCATTGAGTTTTCCAAACGGAGTCAATGAGCGATGGAAATCTTTTAAGCTGGAAATAGCATCATAGAAACAAAGGTGACGGAAGTGCAGTATATATATATATATATATATAAAAATAAAAAAAAAATTGAAAACTGCAGCTCTTTTTTACGCGGCAGGTACAGCACTTTACGGTAGCGAAACATGGACTTCAGGATTACCGGAAAGAAAGAAAATTGAAGGATTTGAAATTTGGTGATACAGAAGAATGTTCAAAATTAAGTGGACAGACGAAGTAAGAAATGAACGAGTATTGGAAATGATGGGTGAGGAAAGAAGTTTGTGGAAGAAGCTTACAGAAAGAAGAGACAGGCTGGTAGGTCATATTTTGGTTAATTTGATGGCGGATGGAACAGTCGAAGTTAAGGACTGCAGAGAAAAACAGAGATTAGAATTTTTATTTTATCCATGATAAATGGACTTTTGAAAGTCTGTAACTGTTTAGAAATATAAGGTGAGCAAATAATTATCCTGCAACACAGTTACTTTTAATAAATTGTTTATTTATTAATTTATGCGTGACGCGTTTCAAGATCTGAATCTCATATTCAATATTTAGAATATCTGAAGAAGATTAATGAGGACGTGGGTTGTAATGGATATATAGAGATGAAGAGGTTAGCACAGGATAGGAAGGGATGGAGGATTGCATCAAACCATTCGAAAGGCTGATTACAAAAAAAATAGGTATAGTTTGTTCTATTTTACTACTAATTAAATAATGAAGATTGAAATGAGAATGTATTTAGTAACTCTTCAAGTAGAAAATGATTTCTCGCTGTACCTGAGAAAGAGGTTTTTCTTCCAATAAATTATCTTCAGAAGTCGTTAGCTAGGACCTGTCACCATTTCATTCAGAATATTTATAATCATAGAAAGGTACACAACACAAATATCGGTCGTGTTCATTATATACGCAGTAATTTTAACAATAGTCTTGTAAAAAAAAAAAAAAAAAAGCTTAAAATGTCTTTTGTAATTAATAGCGAAAAAAAGCTACACGGCAAGCACGGAATGGGGGGGGGGGGAGGGGGCAGAAACCACCTCAGACTACGTGGGGGGAGAAAGGGTTCAAAAGAGGCCGCATTTGAGTCACGTAGTTTATTGACGCTCCCAACGATTATGGGTCGGCTACATGGCCCGGAGTGGCAAAGCTTCCATCTCTGGGAAATGCCTTAAAAATCGAGCCAGAAATTAGTATCAGGACAAATGTTAGGTAACAAGAAGGAAGTTTGTTTGGGGGCGGCAGAATCGGTAGAGAGAGTTTACGAGGAGCAATTCACGCCGCGTAAACAGCGGATTGGACGGAGCCACTTCACACTGTTTACGGACACAGTGGGCCCTTGTCTGCCGCCACAAACAACCATACCGCCACTCCCGGCTGTCCAGACATTACAGGCCGACCCAGGGGGAATATCACGAGCCCAGCAATGACGCTTTACGCCTCGTCGACGTCGAGGTCATTAGAGCCGGGAAGGACTGGGGACAAGGAACGGGAAGGAACCTCGAGTGATTTGGGGAAACCATGGAAAACCGAAATCTGGGGATGCCCGGATAGGGATTCGAACCACCGTCCTCCCGAATGCGAGGCCAGAACGTTAACCGTTCACCCACCACACTCGGTAAAAATGATGGTAATAAATATACAAATGCTCTTGTGTGTTGTTTACCTTAATTTTAATTGTGACAAGTAATATGAATGAAAAGCTACATTGCTTGGCTGGGAACATCTCCTCCCCCTTCCCCTCTTCCTCCATAGATCGCCTCACGTAGTTTATGGACACTGCCTAGTTCACTCTCCTGACCCCACCACCGCCGCCCCTGCCTAGTGTTAGTCTCGTAGTTGATGCTGTTCCTTGAAGGCGGCGTACCCCTCCGCCACAGAAAGTAGTGCCGCGAAAATGGCGTTGCCGTCCGTGGAAGAGACGTTCACGTTTCGACGCCGCCGTCCCGGCCTCATCAGCACTATCCGGTCCCCCTCCAAGGGCACCATGCCTCCACCATTGGCTGTAACAACACAGGGTATGGCGTGAGAATCTGCCGCCGGCTCAACTAGCACGGCTGGAAATACTGCAGTGGTAAATTACGTTATCGGCTGCAGACAACAGCTGCCAAATTAATACAGGGCGTTCGCCGGGAAACGCTACCCTCCCAGTCTGTTGCCGTCGGCAACTTGCTGGGACAGTGGAGCCAGCAACTCCCGCCACACGGCGCCGTGAATCACCGCACTGTAGCTAGTTTGTGACTTCAGTCTCTTATTAATCAGTGTTGCGAATAAACGTTTCTTTGCGGTTTGGCTGGTTTGGGGCTTCATACTTTTACTAATCTGTACCGTGTTTGAGTGTGAGTAAAATTATGGTACGTTACAGTTTGCAACAAAGAATATTTCTCTACGATACATATGTGAAGAAGAAGTCGTTTAAAAAGTGTCGCAGTAAATTCGTCGCGAATATCCTGGCGCTTTACTGCCAGCTAAATCAACAATTCTTCGTCTGGTTAAAAAAGTAAGAGAAACGGGTTCATTTTTTAACAAAAACCGTATTCTCACAGAGGAGAAAATTGACGATATCGCTTTTCGACTAGAACAGTCGCCCAAAAAATCATTAAGTCAGTTAGGGCAGCAGGCAGGCGTATCTAAGACGTCAGCTTGGAAAGTAACAAAGCTAGTTCACTTAAAGCCGTACAAAACAATTGTGGTGCATAAAATTACAGAAATAGACCAGGGGCCTAGGATTAGATTTTGCAACTGGTACCTGCAGGGTGTCCACGATGGCACTGTTGATCCGCAACTGACGTCACATTTAAATACTTAGCACATACAAGTTTATGAAGCGTAATTATTATGAAATAGTCCGCGGCCGACGGTCGAACAATGCCGGAAGCTGACCGCTCGCTCGCCGGGAGCAGTTTCTTCCTTGTAGCGCTAACAGTGGGTAGCGTTTCCCGGCGAACGCCCTGTATAACACAGTAGGGGAACCCGGGTTACAACCGGGTACTCGGGTGATACAAAGGTCGACGTTTCCCGGTGTCAATGATTTACTGCCAGCTAGCGGCGATGAGTTGAACTAGACCACCCTATTACAGCTCAATGGCGACAGCCATGTCAGTCTACTTTCCTCGATCATTAGTGAGTGAAATTTTCCTTGTCTGATTTTCTTTTCCTTTTCTGATGTTTTTGTAACCAAGGTAGACTATACATACTTGTTTACATTACAAAAATAATAGATGCTTCAAGTACATTCGTTTAGTTTCGTGTACTTAAATGTTTGTTTAAAAATGTTACCTCCCTAATCTAAATGGTGTCTATGCGACCAAACTGGTGGGGTTGAATGCGGAAGTACTCCATTCTGCCCCGCTGCTGGGGTGCTATTGGATGACAACTGATAACAGGGCCTTATCGTTTTATGTTTCATCTGAAGTTCTAATACCTATTCTAAAAGTAAAAAAAAAAGCACGAAAATGACTACTGTCTTAAGAGATTCCCCAAACAAACATAAAGAGTTAGACACCCCTATTAAATAAAAAAAAAGGAAAATGCTAAAGGAGAAAAAGCGAGGGTAAAACTATTTAATAAAGAGAATAAAATAAGCAATGGAAAAAATAAATGCAAGTGTCTGAAGATAAATGGAATAAAGAGAGAACCCAAAACTAACTGGAGTGATTCTGAGGATTGTTCTGATTGTGAATGTTTAAATTGCGGTGAAGTTTACTCAGAACTCAGTTGAAGGTTTGATCGCTTGTTCCATGTGCAATAAAAGGTCAAACAATTCCTATGCGGCAATAGATAGCGAAGTGATGAGGTTTTCCTACTATGAAAATTATGAAAATTGGCTTAAGAAAAGGACAAAATCAGTCAAAACTGTAATTAAACGTAAATCATATATATTATTTCTATAAGGTATTTTTTTGTCACAAGCCTATATCTTCCTTCATACTTAACCGAAATCAATGAATGAGGTGTCATTTTAAAGCTTATGGTCTCCACTTTGGTTAAATCGTATTTTAAGCAAGAAAGTTTTCGAAATTCTACCCTTAAAAGGCAAAAATGTAATTTTTTCTAAAATGCTGTTTTCTGTGTTACGAGTCAGTTATCTCCCTGGATACCTATCTGAAACCGTTTTATGAAGTATCGTTTTAAAGATTAAGATCTCCGCTTTAGTGATGTCATATACTAAGCCAGAAAGTTTTCGGAATTCGACCCTTAAAGGGCAAAAGTATCAATATTTTTGCAATGCGTTTTTGTGTCACGAGCGATTTATCTCCCTTAATATCTAACCGATATAGATAAATGAGGTATCATATTAAAGAATAAGGTCTCCGCCATGGTAACATTATATTTTAAGAAAGGAATTTTTCGTAATTCGACCCTTATAGGGCAAAAATGTCACTTTTTCTAAAATGCGTTTTTTGTACCTAGAGCCATTTATCTCAATGGATATCTAACCAAAATCGATAAATGAAGTAGGAATATAAGGAGTAATGTATCAGCTTTGTGAAATCATATTTTAAGAAAGAATGTTTTTGGAATTCAACCCTTAAAGAAAAAAAGTATAAATTTTTCTATAACCGATTTTTGTGTCACGAGCGATTTATCTCCCTTGATATCTAACCGATATAGATAAATGAGGTATCATATTAAAGAATAAGGTCTCCGCCATGGTAACATTATATTTTAAGAAAGGAATTTTTCGTAATTCGACCCTTATAGGGCAAAAATGTCACTTTTTCTAAAATGCGTTTTTTGTACCTCGAGCCATTTATCTCAATGGATATCTAACCAAAATCGATAAATGAAGTAGGAATATAAGGAGTAATGTATCAGCTTTGTGAAATCATATTTTAAGAAAGAATGTTTTTGGAATTCAACCCTTAAAGAAAAAAAGTATAAATTTTTCTATAACCGATTTTTGTGTCACGAGCGATTTATCTCCCTTGATATCTAACCGATATAGATAAATGAGGTATCATATTAAAGAATAAGGTCTCCGCCATGGTAACATTATATTTTAAGAAAGGAATTTTTCGTAATTCGACCCTTATAGGGCAAAAATGTCACTTTTTCTAAAATGCGTTTTTTGTATCTCGAGCCATTTATCTCCCTGGATATTTAACCAAAATCGATAAATGAAGTAGGAATATAAGGAGTAATGAATCAGCTTTGTGAAATCATATTTTAAGAAAGAATGTTTTTGGAATTCAACCCTTAAAGGAAAAAAGTATAAATTTTTCTATTACCGATTTTTGTGTCACGAGCGATTTATCTCCTTTGATATCTAACCGATATAGATAAATGAGGTATCATATTAAAGAATAAGGTCGGCAAAAATGTCACTTTTTCTAAAATGCGTTTTTTGTATCTCGAGCCATTTATCTCCCTGGATATTTAACCAAAATCGATAAATGAAGTAGGAATATAAGGAGTAATGAATCAGCTTTGTGAAATCATATTTTAAGAAAGAATGTTTTTGGAATTCAACCCTTAAAGGAAAAAAGTATAAATTTTTCTATAACCGATTTTTGTGTCACGAGCGATTTATCTCCCTTGATATCTAATCGATATAGATAAATGAGGTATCATATTAAAGAAAAATGTCTCCGCCGTGGTAACATTACATTTTAAAAAAGGAATTTTTCGTAATTCGACCCATAAAAGGCAAAAAAGTCAATTTTTCTAAAATGCTTTTTTTGTGTCTCGAGCCACTTATCTCCCTTGATATCTATCCAAAATCGATAAATCAAGTACGATTGTGAGGAATAATGTCTCAGCTTTGCTGACATCATATTTTAAGAAAGAAGTGTTTGGGATTCAACTATTAAAGGGAAAAAGTATAAATTGTTCTACAACGTATTATTGTGTCACGAGCCTTATATTTCCCTTGATATCTAATCGATATAGATAAATGACATATCGTATTAAAGACTAAAGTTTCCACCGTGGTAACATTATATTCTAAGAAATTAATTTTTCGTAATTCGACCCATAAAGCGCAAAAATGTCAATATTTATAAAATACGTTTTTTGTGTTTCGAGCCATTTCTCTCCCTGGATTTCTAACCAAAATCGATAAATGAAGTAGGAGTATGAAGAGTAATGACTGAACTTGGTGACATTATATTCAACCTCACTATTCATCGCAGTTTATTCGCGAAATTTTCGCACGGGTCGTCTAGTAGTCACTTAAAACTAGATAAATATTGAGAAAACTTATTTTTTCTGCATTTCCACTAGTTCTACATTACTTGTCCTAATCATCCCATTGTGCCCAATGCCCGGGGCAGAATGGGACAAATGGCATGATTTTCTGTTTTGGAGAAATAAAAAGTTGTTGTTTAGTTTGCTAACGATATTATTATAGTTTTTGATCATTACAATATAACGTGTCTATAGAAATATTTCCAACTCTCTTAATTAACCCTTTAGTATTTTTAAAACATATTTTTAACTTTGCACGGTGTTTCGCCCTGGGTTCCCCTAAATTTATTTTCCACTACACCAGGTAATAATTCTGATCACTATTTATGCTGGACGATGTGCTAGAAAATGTTGTTCGCCGAACAAAATCTTTGCGAGTGTTGCGTGGGCAGGCAATCACAAGCCAGCCAGCCAAGTGAGAAACTTGTGAATGCATCGCCTGGAGTGACGCGCTAGGCTGCCCGCCCGACACATTGCCCTGCGCGCACAGTAATGCCTCGTATCCGCTTGAGCACGCTCAGGCGTCCACACTTGAGCCGCTCAGTGAAGCGAGCGGCTCAAGTGTGGACGCCTGAGCACGCTCGCAACGAACGACAGCGAGCGCGCTCGGGGCGAGCCGATCGGTTGTCGGTATTTTGGAATGCTCAAAGGCGAGCCAGTGTTTATTCGGCGCTCAGTGTGGACGGTATTTGGCGGTTTCTACAATGAGCACGAGCACGTGGGACAATGAAACTTGCTTAACTCCAATTGATGCTTATGAATCAAGAGAGTGTTATTGGATAGCTCCAGTATTATAATCTAACTAAAAATAAGGTGCATGGAGTGAAATCAGGGAGATATGAAACTTTAGTATTGATGATGTAAAGAAAAAAATAACATGTCAGCTGGGCTCATTCAGGCGAGAACGATCAAAACAGAAGAGAACTTCTATAACGGGAAGTGGTAAATCTTTTTTAATAGTATTTCTCACAGCTGAACGGATTGATTGAATTTGGTGTTACGAAATTCAGATCCTAAGTGCCTAAAATCATATTGATTTTGTGCC
The DNA here is from genome assembly GCA_031002005.1 of Vandiemenella viatica. NCBI lineage: Eukaryota > Metazoa > Arthropoda > Insecta > Orthoptera > Morabidae > Vandiemenella > Vandiemenella viatica. The sequence continues at coordinate 41,612 of JARYHS010004259.1, forward strand.
AGGCAATATAATTCTTTTACGAATTTTTATTAAAAACTTGAAATCAATGCCATAATTTAAAAAAAACATAAAAATAACCTTTAAATCTATATTTGTAAACACAAATTAAAAATAGGTACCAGCCTTCATATAATTTTGGAGTGACTCAATAGTGCCATCACAGACCAACGGTACTAAACGGATGATGCTTTGTTTATATACTTTGAACATATACTGCAGGCTTATGTAGGGACTTCCTGAGGCTAGGAATCTTAAAGTTATTATAAATTTTATCTTGTGGTGGGATCGCCTCACGCATAGGCGTATCGTGCATTTTAATATGAAGTCCAACTAATGAAAGCAAATGTTCGAAATCGATCTCGTAAAGTTCTGAAATATCTCATAGTCTTTTTCTAAAGTAAATTCGCGAATTAAATTATTAAGATAATTTCTTCGCTGACGATGACTTTCTCTAATCCATCAACTTGGTAATTTTGACATCGTATGGATAATAATAAAGGCCGCAGCTACGCGTGACGACACGTCAATAGCCGAGCGTTTTCTGAGCAAGCAAAATTTCCTTTTCCTTGAGCACGCTCGAACGAGCGCGCTCAAATGAATGATC
>JARYHS010004260.1:0-23508 GCA_031002005.1 Vandiemenella viatica
CTGCTACTGACTCGTCTGAATGTACGAGAACATACCCTCAATTGCTCGAATTATATTGGCATACCTGTGTTTCAATGGTTTATGGTATCTCGATTCAACAAGGAGGTAAATTTTCTTGAATAAATAAAAGAGAGAGAGAGCGGTTTTTTTAGTTTGATACAATCATCTGTTAAAATAACGGAGGTTTAACATGAAACATTTCAGATTTTTTTTTTAAGCGATACTCAAAAGATCATTTCATTACAGTTCGTCATGTACTATACATATATATTGGAACATTTTAAAGTTTTAGAATACCATTTAGGGGGTAAAAATAAGTAGAAACAACCATGTATTAGAAGAACTTAGTAAATGACTTTCAGTTTTTATTCGATAGACAAAGTTATCACTTAGCCTTGAACATTGCTGTAATTCCAAAAATAATTTTATAATTTGTTTTTCATTTTCGCTCTTATCAGTTCCACAGTAATTCTCCACCTGATTTTCGTAGTGAATACAGACTTACAGTTAACAGGAAAAATATTGATTTTAATCAACCAGTTGTAACATCTTTAAATTGTAGACAAATTCAAGGTTACAATAAATGAGCACACATAACCAATAATACGTTGTAAGGAGGCGTGGTAACTAATACACTCCGGAGAAGCAATTATATTAAACGGCAGATATCAGACGTTTCATGACACTCAAAATACATATGACTCAAAGTACCCTCTATCTGGCACCAGGGGCAAAGATTGTCGCCTTTCATATTCCATTGCCGTAGTTTTACCGGTGTCGCAAGGCTGTCGGTAAGGAATCAAGGCTGTTATTACGTTTTCCATACAAGTTTACTAATTTATTCGCTGACTTACTTATACATTGATTCTCTTATTTGGTATTAATGCTGCTAACTCGATCTGATAAGGTTCCTTCCTGTTGGTCGGAAGTTTCACCCACTTTTCTTGGAAACTTTGCCTTGTAATTCTTGAGCTTAGAGTTACTGGCTTGAGATTATCTGAAAAATTGGTTTTAATGTGGAGATAATTTGAATAAAGCTGTAGTCTAATCGAAATAGTTAGGTTTTCTGGGTTCATCATCAGCGTGATTGGGTGAACGGTTAATGTTCTGGCCTCGCATTCGGGAGGACACCGGTTCGAATCCCCGTCCGGGCCTCCAGATTTGGGTTTTCCATGGTTTCCCCAAATCATTCAAGGCGAATGTCGGGATGCTTCCTTCAAAAGGCCATGGCCGAACTCCTTCCCGTTCCTTGTTCCCCATCCCATCCCGCCTCTAATGACCACGCCGTCGACGAGGTGTAAAGCCAAGGAAAAAAAAAGCGTGATTGGCTTCGAAGACGCAACTCCTGTCAATAAATCTCCGACCACCTTAGCTCCTGTAGGTCGCCATTATGGAATAAAGAGGGAAGGAGGGCATTCCAGAGAGGCAAATGTCGTTGTTCATTAATTTTGATATGAGTCTTGCCCCATTAGCACGACCGATTTGTAGAAGGAATTTAGGTTGTGGAGATAAGCTTCACTTGGTGCTGTGTACATAAATTTTAGTTCATTTGACACACACTAATTCTTATTCGTAATATATAGATATATATGTTTACTTTGATGACATTTGATACAGTGATGTGGAAGAGTACATACCACATTTTATTTTTATTTTTGCTGTCATCAATATTTCGACTGGTTTGATGCAATCCTCCATTCCTTCCTATCTGGCCATACCACTTAAAACTCACGTTCTCAATTATCTGCTTGATATATTCCAATCTCTGTCTTCCTCTAGAGTTCTTACCTTCGACTGTTCCATCCACTAACTCATTAATCAATCCTGCAGTTCTCAAAATATGACCTGCAATCAAGCCCGTCTCTGCTTTCTGTAAGACTCCTCCCCAAACTTCTTTCCTCGTCCATAATTTTCAAAACTCGTTCATTTCGTTAATTTTCAGCATCCGATTTCAAATGCTATAATTTTCCTTCTTCCTAGCATTCCTAAAGTCTATGATTCGCTACCATAAAGTGGTGTGCTCCACACAAAGAATTTAAAAAAACTTCTTTCTGGGTCTTAGATCAATATTTGAAACTAAAGATTCATCTTTTTCATGAAGGATCTTTTTGCTAGTGCTGTTATGCTCTTGACATCATTCCCGCTTCGTCCATTAGTTGTAATATTACTTCCCAAGTAGCTGAATTCATTTTCTTCTTCTATCGCATCAGATCCTATTTTAATATTCAGTTTTCTATTATTGGTATCTTTTCTGCTACATTTCATCACTTTTTTCTTGATTTGGTTTATATTTAGTCCAAAATCTTCTTTCAGTACTTCATGACATTCAGTAACTTCTTAATATTCTCAGCCTGTTCTGTTAACATGACAATGTTGTCAGTAAATCATAGCATTCTTATTTTTTCTCACTGAACACTCACGCCACATTGAAATTTTTGTTTTACTTCCTTTTATGCTTCCTCTACGTGCCATTAACAAACCATCTACTGATATACGGTTAGACACTTACCATCCCATTAGTATAATCAACTGCAATTGATAAGAACAAATACATACCGTCACTTGTTAGTTACTACAAATGAATGCAATTTCCAACGAAAATAAAATCATGCATCATATTAATGATTGTGTATAACTTTGTCACCTACCTACTCCATACACCAAACATATAGTATTTTCTCAATCATCTGTAGTTAGCAAATTTCAAGTAAACATTTCCTCGAATTGTGAAAGGTGCTCCGACGCAAAAAGTCTTTGTATCTGGATTTAAATCTGCCATACAACATTTGTTTCTTGGGAGAGGACATTAAATAAAGAAGATCTGGTGATGTTATTCCTTTATGTACTGTACAATTGACAATGACTTGTAATTTTTGTGAATTTTATTATTAGTATTAGAGCTGTCTATGTCAGCATTAGGGTTAAGTGTTCAGTATTTTCCACTGCAAAACATGGCATTGTGCTGCACTGTAAGTGGATCTAGATATTTTTCTTATTCCTTTACACCTCCGCGGCATCGAGGTCATTAGAGGAAGGAAACGAATCGGGGCAAAGAACAGGGAGGAATTTGAACATGCGCTTTTGGAGGATCCATTGCCCTGAATATGGATGGCTGGACCGGGATTCGATCCCGCGTCCTCCCGAATGCGAGGCCAGAGCGTTACCGACCTAGATTTCTAAACAGATTTTTGCACGATGTCCGTAGAGATGCTCCGAAAATAGGCGCACGTTTTTCAGACTTAAATATTTTTGATGCTTGTGAACAGTTTTCTCAAAAAGAGATGCCACAAGTACGGTGGGAACAAAAATATGCAAACGATATCAATTTTAATGTTTCTATATCATCTATTCTAGCTATTATCAGTAATGAAAATGTAGCAGAATTAGTTTTTTAAGAAGCTGCTGAATATGTTTCTTCTATTTCAACTTATATATATAGGCCTCCAGTAATTTTTGAAAATGATGTCATGGATTACTTTACCTACACATGTCACATTATGGCTGTATTTTGCTTTATCTTTTGTAGTAACTTGAAGTTATTAAATCTTTTCTATTTTTAGTATTTACTTATTTGCACTGTTCCACCGGTTAATTTTCTTTAGAGTAGCATTTGCTGTCTTTTAAAGATTTTTTACTGATGATTGTTTAAATTAAATGCTAGTATCATCTTCAAAAATTACTACCTATTCACTATCACCTAATATGCTTGGAAGATTATTGACAGAAGAGGGCCTAGAATTGATCCCTAAAGTATAACACAATATATTAAAATTTCCATAATTTTTAATAACTGGTAACGAAGCTGTCGCCGACTTGTTCATGGATTACAAAATAAGATAGATAAATCATCATAGAGGTAGAACGTACGGTGGTGGAGTTATTCCAGTGAGGTTCTTGTTTCCCTACTGCCTTGTTTTCGTCACACGAACTTTACGGTTAAGTGGCTGATTGACCTGCCGTGTCAATACAAGTTACGCAACGCTGCTTCTAGTTTCAAATAGCAGACGGAACAGATCCCTGACCTTGTACAGTAAACAACTAACAAATCGAATTCCCTTTTCAGATACGTAATAAGAGCAACCCATAAAAAACTGTAGGTTAAATACTGTGTTCGGTTGATAGCAGAAAGTGCTTCAGCTGGTTCTACTAACAATAATCTAATTTCTGTAGTTCTTATTAGTAAACAGAAGAGTTTGTGCAGAATTCAACTCTTGCCTTTTCATTGTTCTATCTCGTCGCATACATTGCACCTGGTATAAGGATCCTCGCCATGATAATTACGTGTAAGTCTTAATATCACCCACTTGGGATGAAAAAATAATCTATATAGTACCATAGAGTGTTGTACCTAGAAGAACTGATTATTTGCAATTTTAGGTGACAACAAACTTGTCGTTTGTGAATATCATCCTCAAATTGCTGGGGAAAAGATTTATACAATCGAGTCATGATATTTACAATTCAAGCTTCTTCGACTGAATAAAGTTTAACAACTATTAAGTTTTTAATTCATGTAGAGATGCCAAGTTCTTCTAGGAAAATTAATTTATAGTTTTTATATGACAATATAGACAAGATTTCTAGTTCATTACTATTGACTAAACTTGTAAAGTTTTATTTTCTGCTGCACTCTAACAAACGTGTAACAGCCGTTTAGTAGCAAAGGTACTTGTCCCGTTAACTGCAGATTAGCCATAGCTCAGCAGAAAGTACCATATCTGACATCCATTGTCTCTGAATGACATCGTTCTACAGCTCTACTGCAGCAAGTACCTAGTACTTTTTGTTTAGCTTTGGGTTTATCTGACTTTTGGAACAACTTGAAAAGTACTTTCCACACTGCTGTAGTGTTAAAAAATATAGCAGTGGTTTCCTCTCCGTTTCTTATTACACAAGTGAGACGAGTGTTCGTTAGACCGTCGGTCCAAGAATGGTGCAAGCTGTATTCTATGTATTCATTACTAACATTTTTGTGAAGAATTTAGTTTTTGGGGTGGAAACTGAGACTCTCCCACCATTTTTCTAAATAATAACAGAAAACCACTAAGAAACTTTTCTCAGTTTGACAGTATGACATGTGTGTCATTTTAACCTGGGAACATCGTACAACCACATCCACATGTGCTGAACTTCAGCGTTCAACGTTGCAACACGAAACTGAGTGTACCTAGCGTGTATGTATTATTCTGATTTAAATTAAACCCGAATTATTACTCTTTTCCTTTCCTTACGAACTTCGGATACTTAATCCAGTATCCTAGATACAAATGAAGGGTCACGGGGAAGAACGATCATAGTCCATTTTTCCGCAAAGTTGAGATTACATTGGGAATTGGTAGCTTATAACAAACAATTTGTAACTGTGATACCATTCAAGCAAGAAAGAGCATTGTGCCTGAGTTATAACAGTGACAAGCTGACGGGGAATAACGATCAGTCTCCATGCACCGTCTAGCAAGAATGATCAAGGTCACATGCTTCATAACGTAGTTTTTCCAATAATAAGTCACTCCTATATGGAGGTTGACAAGGATATAAATCTTCCCAATGCTAAATCTTACACTGAGACACCCAGTGACTGGATGGACGTCATCAGAAATAGAAGAGTCAAACCAACACCTTTCACGGTCAAATTTGAAACTTGGACTGACTATTTATCTAGGATTTATGTTAAAAAGTGCCATATGCCTACACGGCCAATAAGAATTTTAAAGGTTGATGAAAAGGAGACTAGATTCGTTATCCACTAGGCAAACTATTTTGGAAGCTACTTAAAGTCTCTTTTTGTAGGGAAACAAGGCACAAGAAGCAAGAAACCAAGAAAATCGTCGAAACAAAGTGAACCAACCGTACTCAGAGTACTATACAATGGACAACTGCCCCTGAAACCAGCAAAATTGGACCTATTACATTTAAAATAGTTCTTGACCAATCCCGATTCTGAAGCATTCTACGATTCGCTGGTTCCTTCCCTCGATTTGGATGAACCAGACGAAGTTGATATTGAGTACGCAGACGACCCACCAATTGATACTACCACATAACAGGCAAAAACGATCAAAGATCCTCTTGTTTCGAAAATTTTCTGTTCATGTTCCATCCATTTAATGTCATTTTTTATTGCTGATTATAAAATAAAAGATGTATTTATACAAACATAGCTTAAAAAATATTTGTATACATATTTTTCAGTAATTAATTCGACTTGCAACTTAGAAAATTGAATTTCGGAAATTGTGATATGTGGGACTATGATCGTTCTTCCCCGTGACCCTTCAAATATTAGAGACCTTCTTATTTCAAATGATCTTTCTCATGGAAATTTTATTAGCCTAAATTTTCACTATCTTGACATAATCTTTAAACTCTTTTTGTTATTTTTCCAGAGTTTAGTTTTTTGACGACGGCGAAGGTCACCAAGAGTAAAGAAATCTAAGGCTGGGAAGAAAGTGCCTTCATTTGTTTGAAAACCGTGAAAAGTTTATTTTAATGTGATAGTTTTATTATGTTTGTGTAACATGCAAGTTTTAAAGCAGAGGCTTAGAGACATTTGCTTAAGTAATAACAGAGTCGCCTAAAACATTTGCGGCTGCAAGATTGGAACCTTTTCCGGTCGTAAGTATCCACACCTCTTTCACGCGCTTATGGTTAACAGAACTCATCTGTTCGGTAGCTTGAGTTTCAACTCAATACAATACATTCATTTACCATTCATCTCAATATAAGAGACTGACTCTGTGGAATGTGGAACGTTACCAATTCGTAATTGAAAATTTGAACAATAAAATAATACATACCAGTTTCAGTCTTCTCATTTTTGATACTTTGATATGTTCAAATGCAAGTTGTGTCTCTACATTAAACATTTTACGCAATTATCTGTTGTACCTGGTTTCTTTTTATATACAATAAATATGTTTTTATCTACAAAAAATATTCCTAATGTTGTATGAAGCTCTACAGAGACGAATACACTTAAAACAAGCAGACAACCAGAATTTAGTGATCACTATGAGATTTTTTCGTCGAATATATCCTTATTACCTAACCTTATTTATCGGTGAATCATCATATATGTTATTTCCATAAGGCGTTTTTTTTTTTTCACAAGTCATTATCCCCATTCATACCTAACCGAAAAGTATGAATGAGGTATCATTTTAAAGCTTAACGTCTCCACATTGATCACATCATATTTTAAGAAATGATTTTTTTGGAATTCAACCCTTAATGGGCAAAAATTTCTATAATTCTAAAATGCGGTTTTCTGTACGACGAAACATTTATCTCCGTACATCCTAGCCGAAATAGATAAATGAAGTATCGTTTTATATATTAAGATCTCCGCTTTGGTGAAATCATATATTAAGACAGAAATGTTTCTGAATTCGACCCTTAAAGGTCAAAAGTATCAATATTTCTACAACGCGTTTTTGTGTCACGAGCCATTTAGCTCCCTCTATATCTAACCAAAGCAGATAAATGAGGTATAATTTTAAAGAGCATGATATTCGCCGTGGTTACATTATATTTTAAGAAAGGAATTTTTCGGTATTCGACCCTTAAAGGGCAAAATCATATACAATATTTCTATAAGGTTTTTTTTTTTTTCACAAGCCCTTATCTCTCCACATACCTAACTAAAGTCGAGAAATGAGGTATTAATTTAGAGATTAAGGTCACTGGTTTGATCAAATCATATTTTAAGGAAGGAATTTTTCGGAATTCGAACCTTAAAGGGCAAAATAATCATTGTTTACGTAACATATTTTTTTTTATCATGAGCCATTTATCTCCCTCGATATCTAACCGAAATAGATAAATGAGCTATTTATAAAAGCTCTGCGTTGGTCAGATTAAATCTTAAGAACAATTTTTAGTTGGAATTTGACCCTTACAGAGGTAATGTAATAACTGTGAATGTCGGGCGTATGAGATAGTTCAGAGCCAAGCCGCTAGATAACAGTAGAACATAATCACAGAGATACTACTAAACTGCTTCACTGGCGTCGACTTCTGTTACGTACCTGTTACACTGATCAAATAAACAATTGAAACAAATGAGGCGGTTCTTCTTTCTTCCTGTTACAAACCTCCAACCTTAATATTCGTTGTATTCCAGAAATTTTCGCACGGGTCGTCTGGTTTTAATTAAACTCAACTCCGGGTAGCTGTTTATAGAAATCTAATAGAATGATCGAAAATTTATTATGGTGTCACCCAGAGTTACTATTACGGTTTTGTTAGATCCTGATATTTGGTTTTCCATTCTGAGAAGCCCAACCAGCAAATTTTTGCTAGTGCTTGCTTCTTCAGAAATTTTGCTAAAAAGTAGAAGGTTTGGGAGTAAATAGACACTAACGTATTATGTCTGTTAAACTTAATTTGCATTCGAATGTTTATAAAACTTGAAAAGCTACAGTTTCTACGTCGTGTGCTTTATATATTTTCTACGATATCTAACTAAATCATTGTTAAGTTTTCTTAACAAAATATTTAAAAACCCGTGAGTTTGCTTCTGGCGTGACATACTGTTGGTCTTCATTAATGATTTGACCATTTTTCTGTAATTATTGGAGCAAATTCCTTTTTAATTTCACAGTTCACCGAAAATAGTGGTACGCTCGCAAAATAGACGAATCATACCCTCCCATTAGAATCCAGCAAAGGTTGTTAAGGCATAGGCAGCTGGTTAACAACAACTTGATATGATTCTTCAAATGTGTGTTTACATAATTAAAGCTTACATAAATTTATTTAGATAATCTATAGAATATGTCAGTAATGTTGATGTTGCCGGCACCAGTATTAGGCGGAAGAACGGACCTCTAGTTTAGTTATGTCGAAGTGCAGCTTTGAATCATGGTTAGTATATTTGTTACCATCAAACGGTAAAATTAATATTGCTAAATAATAAGACAGTTATTTTGTCTACCGCAAGCCAGTAGTGTCTCCAATCAAGCAGGTTACGAGAAACCTATTTCCAAGCATCTGAACTCGCTGCTCCACTTCTGATTACGTGCGAGCTCTGTAAATATAATATATTTTTCATTCTTGTGTGTTAACGACACATACTGGGATTGTACGCTTCCTGTAGCAACTATTATTGTATTCAAGTATTGTATCATGATAGAGAATTTGTTTGAACTACTATGGGATATGTTGTCAAAAATTTTGATTTTGGATCTTTTGGGTAGTTCAATGGTAAAGTGCCTAATCGAGAATGGAAGGATCCTAGGATGAATCGTGGTGTCGGCCATAGTTTTTAGCGAACATCAGCTGTGTCAAACTTGCTTAGTGTTGAGATGTCCCATTCTGTAGATCTCATTATTTATCAGTAACAAGAAACGTTGTTGTTAGATCCAGTAGTGTTATTACCATAATGTATTTAATTTACATAAGTTCATATCATTTGATTTGAGTCCGGTTCTCGACCGACAAGGTTATCATGAGGAATGTTTAATATTATTACTTGTCATAGAAAGGATAATGGTTGTAACCTAGTGGACAGGCTAATGAGTAATAAAGAATGTACTTTATTGAGGTCTGGTTGACGTTCAAAATAACAGACTTCCCTTGTGTTACCGAGTGTTTTGGGGCATTAATTTACTGAAGTGATGGAGAGCTTCTCGGATATAGTAGAGGTTTGTTTAAAACAATGGACACAGTGTTACATTGTGAGCTCCCCTGTGTGGATGTTCGACGAATGAAAGGTTTCTTTGAGAGCCCCAATCATAAAATGTTCCAGCCGAGCTGTCAGACATTTCGCAGACGTCGCTGGCGAAGAAACATTCTTTAACAATAAACTGTTTGTTCTTAAGAAGTGCAGCCCACAGAGACTACCAAGAAAATGACGCTGGTGGTGGGGTTATCCCAGCCAATGGAATTCATTCTCGCTGGTTGCTGATATTTTTGTTTTTTTTTAATTATATATTCGACCAATCGGGAGAGAGAAGAGGAACGAACTCCGCCCAAGGCGAGTCTACGAGGAAGGCAGAATGGACGGAGGAGGACATTCGAGGTCGGACCGGCGGAGACTGGACGAGAGGGACTCTGGTTTCGGCGACGAGACAGCAGCGGGCGATCTGCGCTACTGAGGACACATTGCTGAGGTCCCGAGGACGAGCTGTCGGCTGTCGAGAAGGAGAGACAACAGACGCCACTCCACCCTCGGTCAGCTGATGCGACTACCTGGCCTGCCGAAACACGACACAGCTCTGCAACCGCCGCCGCCGTGGTCGTCGACACAGCCCTAGTCGCGGGTCACCGACACGACTCTTCTCATTGCGCTGCTCAACATTACGGTAACGCAATCGTCTACAGAGACCACAACGAGCTCCAACAAAATTAAAGAACTGTAAATTCCAGTACCAAAGAGGGAACAACCATTTACCCATTCAAGTAATTGTTTCTCCGAAATAACTTTGCTTTCTATGTATAAAATCAATAAAATCAGTATGTTTCTCATTAATAATTCACGTTTCACTTGTATTAATGTGAAGGACCACCTCGGAAGAGAACCCCACCAACAATCATTTATTTTGTATTAATCAGTAAACTGTTTATAAAGTAGTTAATCCCAAGACATACAGAGCGGGACACTACATAATTGGCGCCCAACTCGTGGCTTCCGATGGTCAAAATTCACATTTTAACCCTCAAGTTGAATTCAAAATTTTTATTGGAGCTTGTTTTATTCAGTTTCATTTTTCTCACTTCATGAGATATTTAGTAAATGCTTGAATATGAATGTCAGCTAATTTCAGATGGCGAAGCAGGTGAACTTCTGTCTTGGCGGAGTGAATGATTTGTGTTTCTTGTATTTTCTGTTTGTTTTCCTTTTGTAGAGCTTGTAGAATATACAGTGTGTATTTTCTTTCCAGCTTCAGCTTAATGCAGTCCGGTGTTCAGATGTTGTGTCAATTATTTCATTTGTTTTATCATATTTTGTTGTGTCTTAATGTATTGAGTTTTCTGATGGTATACTGGTTTCACTGAAATTTGTTGTGGTATGTTCGTTGCAATGCGGCGTTGTTTCATTTGTTTGTCTTCCTTTATTGTGATTTGACGTGGGGTTATATTGTCATTTCTTATGGTATGCCGGATTGATTACAATTGTTTCGTATATGAGCCGTGTTTTCTGTTGCTGTGTTAAATTTCATTGCTTGTTGGGATAAATTCTGTATTATTTTGAAGTCCATTTTTACATTGATGCGATTAAGGAATAGGATCATCAATATGAATGCCGAGGAAAATTCTGTGTTACCGGGGACAAGTGTTGGAGTCGAACCGGTTGATCAATCCGAAATACACGAAGTTGTAGATTCGTTATTACCAACCGATAACTTAAATTCACGGGAAGAAACTGTTGCTGAATTGCAACCGATAAATTTGGGATCAATAATGGATTTTTTGAGAGGCATGCAGTCCGAAATAGAATCACAAGTCCATGATTTTCGAACTGAAATAAAATCACAAGTGGATGAAGTTCGGACAGAAGTGAAGTCACAAATGGAAAGAGTAGATTCGCGTTTGGAAGGAGTAGATTCGCGATGTGACGCAATCGATCGGAAATTAAATGAAGTGACATCGCAAATGGACGATTTTCGCGGAGAATTTGCTGCAATAAGAGCAGAACTGAGATCCGAATTTCGTACAATTCTCGAACAAGAATTGAACGCTTCCAAAGAGGGAATGTCGGAAGAAATAAAATTATTGCAAAGTTCAAATCTTTCTCTCGAGGCAGACGTAAAGGAATTGAAAGATGGGCAAGAAAAATTAACCGAACGTTTGGAAGAAACGCGGGAACGAACCAAGCAATGTATTGATGATTTACGTTCTGAAACGCAAGCATCGGAGGTGAAGATAATTGATATAAAAGGCGGTATGGACAGAATGCGGAGTGACGTGGCACAGAACAGAGCGGAAATCGAGGCAATTCGCCGAGAACAAATTAAGCTCTCGACACAGTCGAAAGAAGGAACGGCTGAAATAACATCCTAAGTTTGTGAAGAAAGCATACAGTCAGAAGAGGGTGAAATGTCGGGAAGGAGTGCGCTTCCGCCGGGAACAATTGACTTACCATTACCCAGGTACGGAGCAAAGAGAAATGTGAACCCGAAAGCATTTCTAAAGAAATTAGATGGTTACTTTAAGATCAAAGGCGTCCCGGAAGGGTGTAAAATGTTAATTTGGGAACATGTGCTGGATGCAGAGGAACGCTCGTGGCTGGAGGTTAATTGTAATGACCGCATGAAGTATTCAGAGTTCAAGGAAAAGTTCCTTAGGACCTATTGGAGCCAGACGGAACAAACGGACCTCAAAACGAAGATATACCACGGGAAGTATCTGCAAAAGGGAACGCAGACAATGTCAGCGTACGCACAGGAGCTGATTACTTTGGCTCGATACTTGGACCAGCCTATGACGGAGTCAGAATTATGCAGCGCGTTGCGTTCGCATTACCCCAGACATGTTCAACAGCTGCTAAATCCAATGTATGTGACGACGTTGGAACAATTTCAAGGCACATTGAACATGGCTGACGTGGATGAAAAGAAAAGGGTACGCCAAGAGGACAAAGCAGGACCAGATGAAAATCCCAGGGCAGAAAGGCAGTTACAATGGCCGAAAAAGCAGTGGCCTGCAAACCAAAATCGAAGGCCATGGCAACGAGATAACAATCCGCGTCCTGAATACGGGGGTGGTAATCGGAATCCGCAGTGGAAAGAAGCGCCGATTAGGGCGATGGAACGGCGTGATGCGAAAGAGGAGAAATTGAGATTCCGACCTGAAGCAGAGAGACGCGACCACCCGGCTCGCGAACACACAGCTCGCGAACATACGGGATCGTCCATTGTTAATTCCGCGGAATGACGAGATTCCGAGGGCCCCGATAAGCAAAGCGGAAGTTTGTCAAGAGTAACAAGCTAGCTTATTGGAAAAGGGGTGGATTGGAGCTTGATGAAGATATCGGAGAAGATTCAAGTTCTGAGGAGTCGAAACTACCCGAGTGCCCTCGTTTACAAGCTTCGGTATTTGATGTGCCTTGCACTATCCTTTTGGACTCTGGCAGTATGGTGTCTGCGATATCAGAGCAGTATTTGCATCGAGTGAAAGCCACAGGAAAGGAGTTGGAGATGGTAAGAGGAAGGCGCGTGGTACTTGTTCCGGCATTCGGGGCGAGGGAGCGGAAGTGTAACATGCAAGTGGGCTTGCAAATTTGCGTGGACGGAGCATTGTTCTCAATGATCGCGTTAATCATAGCCGGCTTAAGCGTGGACATTATCGTGGGATGCGACACTCTCGCAAAGAGGCGTGTTGTTATCAGTTGGGAAACGCACACAATAAGAAATTTAGTGAGCGCAGAACTTTCGTGGGCTACCACACAAGCCGGACTGGGCATTAAAGTGATTTTGTCGGACGCCTGCGAGCGCTCGGCGCCTGCAAAAGCGGAGCGGGTAGGCAACCTGCTACAAGAAAATATCGCAGCTGTTAGTCACGAAAGAAATCTCGTGCTAGATACGCTTATTTCGAAGCTGCGTGGTGTGAAAGAATTGAATGCTGAGCAGAAAGAAAGGGTGACGAGCATGTTGCTGAGGAATCTAGATGCATTTCGTATCGCCCGGGAAAGGTTAAAGGAATAATATACAACTTTCGTCTCAAGGACGACGCGCCGATTAAAGGCAGAACGTATCCCATTCCACATAAACACCGACAAGCTGCACGAGAAGTAATTGAAGCATGGGAAGAGACAGGCATAATTTGCAGAGCGTCATCACCACATCTGAATCCTTTAGCCGCCGTGGTTAAAGCCGACGGTAGCTAAGACTATGTCTTGATGCTAGAGCATTAAATGCCAGGATGGAAAGTGATGCAGAGAGGCCCGAACCGATTAAAGACCTGACCAGTAGATTCCACGGAAAGAGGTGGCTCTCCACTCTGGATATAACATCTGGATTTTAATCAGATAGAATTAGGAGAATCTTGTCAGCCATACACGGCCTTCTTGTTCGAAGGAAAACACTTTATGTTTCGACGTCTACCATTTGGCTTGCGTTAATTCTTCAAGTGTGTTTGTGCGTACCATGAACGCAATCTTACCTGTAGAGATGAAAGAATTTTGCACAATCTATATAGATGATATTTTAATCGGCTCAGAAACCTTTCAGCAGCACTTAATTCACCTCGAGGCCCTGCTCGAAACTGCTCCAGAATTATGGAATAACCTTACGCCCGGATAAGGCCGCACTATGCACACAGGAAGTAAAATACTTGGGTTTATAATCACACCTGACGGTATAAGACCGGCGGAGGACAAAATCAAGGAGATTATGGATTTTCGGCCGCCCACGAGGATACGCGAATTACGCCAATATCTCGGTGTCTGTTCCTATTACCGTGGTAACATACCGAACTTTTCGGATCTTATGGGCCCGCTATATAAGCTTCTGAAAGGGGGACAGAGTTGGGAATGGACAGAGAAACAACAGGAAGCTTTCTTAAAGTCTAAAGAAGCTTTCAAGCAATCTGTCTGTTTGTCCCATCCTAATTACGAACGTGATTTCTATTTATACTGTGACGCAAGCACAGAAGCTATCGGATCATGCCTTCAACAATTAGATAACGAGGGAAATTTCCGAGTGGTAGCAATGGCAAGTAGAACATTAAGGGAAGCAAAAAACAGTATTTTTCTACTGAATTAGAGATGCTGGCTCTTTACTTCGCCGTTACCAAGTTCCGAGCTTATATTTTGGGTCACAAAACGTATTTACGCACAGACCATCAAGCGTTAACGTTTTTGCGGAACGCCCGGTACTCGACCGGAAGAATTACTAGATGGGCCCTAGAATTACAACAATATGATCTAGTGATTGAATATTGTAAAGGCAGCGACAACATAGTCGCGGACTGGTTAAGCAGACCTTCACACGGTCTTGGCGTGCGACCAACAGAAGCGTTGGTGGCGGTCATTCGTTTATACGAGGGGCAGACTGCTCGAGAGATAAGACGAGAGATTATCTGCGCGCAAAAGGCACAAGAGGACATAAGAAATGTGCGAGTCTTTTTGGAAACTGGTGAGAAGGGAGAGGATGTGCGTGTTCGAAACACCGCTATGCTGTGTACAATGGACAGTGGAGTTTAATATGTAAATGGAGACTTTCCCGGCGTATTGATTCAATAAAAGTTTCTCGGGAGTCCAGCCGGATGGTGTCATAAAACTCCCGAGAAACTTTATTGACAGTGGAGTTTGCTTTAGAAGAACGAATGCCAGTGAAAAATGGAAAATTTGGTTGCCTCGGGACATGCTCTCTAAAGTTGTGAATCTCTACCACAGGCATTTTGGTCATCAAGGAACAAGGAAGCTGTACGCCATGATGCAACAGGAATGGTATCATCGGTCTTTAAAGCGTAAGGCAGCGGAAATCACCAGAGCGTGCGACCTATGCCAGCGAGTTAAACATCCTAACATTCGTTATGTTGGAGAGTGCCATCCAGTAATTACAGATAAACCTAATCAGCTGGCCTGTGTAGATTTTTATGGCCCCCTACCGAGGTCGCAATTTGGTCGACAGTACGTCTTTATTATTGTCGATGCATTCTCGAAATTAGTGAAACTATATCCGACATCGCGCACACGTACACTCCAGTGTTTAGATATCATCTTGCGGCAGTATATACCCGAGTGCGGTAAACCTCTCTGCGTGTTAAGTGATAACGCCACGATATTCACAAGCAAGCGATGGGCTGAGGGCTTGCAACGGCAAGGCATACGACCTATATTTAGCTCGATTCGTTCACCAGAGTGTAATTTATCTGAGAGATACCTACGTCAGATAGGAGTATACTTTCGACTTCTGATTAAAGACAGACACACCACATGGCTGAAGCATCTCCCTGAGATTGAACGGTTCTTCAACACCACCATTCACTGTAGCACAAACTGCAAACCAATTGAGCTGCACTTCGGCCGGACTACGAAGACATTAGCCGAGGAACTAGTAAAACACCCAAATGATGGATGTGCGGAAAATTGGATAGAGAAGCAAGAGAAGGAAAAGAATTCCTTCTGGAGAAGGCAAAACCGACGCCAGGAACGGGAAAATAGACAGACTACACAAAATTTGAAGTAGGAGACTTAGTTCTCTTAAAATGTCCAAAGCAATCGGATGCTACCAAGAAGCAGATTTCAAAATTCTTCCATTTGTTCTATGGGCCTTATCGGATTAAGGACTTGGTCGCACCAAACGCGCACCTGCTAGAGGATGATACTCGAGTAATAGGAGTATATAATACCAGGAACCTGAGACGGTATTATGCGGGTTCTACACACCCAGATTAATGTGCAGCGAAGAGAGAAATAGGTTGTAGGGGCAACGATATTAAGACGAATACCAAATCACGTACTTTTGTAGAATCAAACTTTCTTGGTTTTGTGCACCTGGAAAATTTGAGCTGGTGATTCATGAAGTTTTGAGCTCGTACATGTGACCTTGATACATAAATGTATATGATTAATCAGTAAGGATTTTTAAGTTTAGTCGGTGCATTCTAGGTAGTTAGTGGGAATATACTCGAAAGTGAGTGAATATATTTAATTGTACTTTGGTAGAAGGAATAAAATTGCTGCATATGCAAATTAGCTGTATATTGTCTGTTTGTTAGTTTTACATATTTCCAGTAGGTTTTAATGAAAGCCTTACAAGGATATAAGAGGGAAGGAATTGCTTTTCTGGGAGACAATAGAGGAAGCCGATGTTTAATTCCGGCAATAAAATTCAGTAAGCAGAGATAGTGGGATGATCTATAAAAAGGTTTTTCTGTTCAAAGAAACAACTTCCTCTAACGTTAATCATGTGTTCAAAGGACAGTAATGCACAGTAGCATAACAGTTTTGTGAATTAATATTGTTCATGAATTAGGAATTTGAATCGTGTAATTCCAGAAATAAGTTGCAGTATTGTAAAAAAGGCGAGAGGTTAACAAGGTCAATCAGTCATTTAAATTTGCAAGACATGCAGGGAAAGGAAGTAGATTAATAAATAATTTATATGACAACACCAAAGCTAGTAGCAGTGAATAATAATCGAGAGTATTGTGACGAGCGAAGTAAAATGCGGTATAAAACGGAGAGTAGGATTTAGAACTGAGCAAAGCGTACATGTTTCCTGTGTCTGATTTACTTGCCCATGGTAATAAAAAAATGGTGCAATGTAATTGAGTAAGCTACGGACGTTTAGGTCTAGATGCCTTCAGCATGTTCTACATGGCAAATGAGGTAAGACTATGATTAGAGAGCGTTGTGCATTTCTAGCGTTCTGTGTTGCTTGAATGAAAGAAGGTTGATACCTTTCGTTTCACTTTGTAATGACGATAAATGTCATGAATTCTCTGAGTGAGAGAGAATTAATTTGCAAATGGAAAGTAGCATCATGTTGATAGCTGAGATACAGTAAGTGTTATAGTCAGACAGGAATACGCAAATACGCAGTTCTACGTCTAGCGCTTCGCAAAGTACGTCTAATTAATGTACCGTGGACGTAAGAAAATATGATGCTTAACTAGTGGAGTAATTGCATGCTAGATAACTAATTCCCTTTTCGTGTGAGATCAAGTTTCACATCTAACAATATATTGCAAAGACAGAAAACGATTTCTTAAAGATATTTATCGCTAAAGTTGAGTTTTTAGAAATGGTAGTCATTTCATCTTAGCTGCATTCGCGTTAATGGTTACTGAAATAGCGTTGAACTGTTTTGGCAGCGTTGTTAAAAGGAATAAGCAAAATCATCTAATTTTGTAGAATAAGTGCATGTGTAGAATAGGTAAGAACTTAACTATGTGTTTTATTTAAGTAGATTTAGATCTATAGCAATATTGTGGTATGAATGTGTGATAAACCTGAGCTAATGACAGACGATTCACCCCGCTAGATGAATAGACACTAGCATCATGTTCGGGAATGTTTAGATTCGCATTGTAGTATTTTTTAAGAGGAATATTTTAATAAAGAATCAAGAACTTTCCAAAATTGATAAAGCAATTTCTGAAAAACCGGGAACGTGGGTAAATGAGATGTCCCATTCTGTAGATCTCATTATTTATCAGTAACAAGAAATGTTGTTGTTAGATTCAGTAGTGTTATTACCATAATGTATTTAATTTACATAAGTTCATTTCATTTGATTTGAGCGCTGTTCTCGACCGACAAGGTTATCATGAGGAATGTTTAATATTATTACTTGTCATAGAAATGATAATGGTTGTAACCTAGTGGACAGGCTAGTGAGTAATAAAGAATGTACTTTATTGAGGTCTGGTTGACGTTCAAAATAACAGACTTCCCTTGTGTTACCGAGTGTTTTGGGGCATTAATTTACTGAAGTGATGGAGAGCTTCTCGGATATAGTAGAGGTTTGTTTAAAACAATGGACACAGTGTTACATTGTGAGCTCCCCTGTGTGGATGTTCGACGAATGAAAGGTTTCTTTGAGAGCCCCAATCATAAAATGTTCCAGCGGAGCTTTCAGACATTTCGCAGACGTCGCTGGCGAAGAAACATTCATTAACAATAAACTGTTTGTTCTTAAGAAGTGCAGCCCACAGAGACTATGGTTATATGGAGGGGGATGACCTACCAAGAAAATGACGCTGGTGGTGGGGTTATCCCAGCCAATGGAATTCATTCTCGCTGGTTGCTGATTTTTTTTTTTTTTTTTATTATATATTCGTCCAATCGGGAGAGAGAAGAGGAACGAACTCCGCCCATGGCGAGTCTACGAGGAAGGCAGAATGGACGGAGGACGGGCACTTGATGTCGGACCGGCGCGGCGGGGACTGGACGAGAGGGACTCTGGTTCGGCGCGACAGACAGCAGCGAGCGATCTGCGCTACCGAGGCCACATTGCTGAGGTCCCGAGGGTGAGGACGAACGGCCGGCTGTCGAGAAGGAGAGACACCAGACGCCACTCCACCCTCGCTCAGCTGAAGCGACTACCTGGGGTCGGCCCAAACACGACACAGCTCTGCCCGCCGCCGCGGTCGTCGACAGCCCTCCTCGCGGGTCACCGACACGACACATCGCATGGCCTGTGCTGCTCAACATTACGGTAACGCAATCGTCTACAGAGACCACAACGAGCTCCAACAAAATTAAAGAACTGTAAATTCCAGTACCAAAGAGGGAACAACCATTTACCCATTCAAGTAACTGTTTCATCGAAATAACTTTGCTTTCTATGAATAAAATCAGTATGTTTCTCATTAATAATTCATGTTTCACTTGTATTAATGTGAAGGACCACCTCGGAAGAGAACCCCACCCACAATCATTTATTTTGTATTAATCAGTAAACTGTTTATAAAGTAGTTAATCCCTAGACATACAGAGCGGGACACTACATAATTGGTGCTCAACTCGTGGCTTCCGATGGTGAAAATTCACATTTTAACCCTCAAGTTGAATTCAAAATTTTTATTGGAGCTTGTTTTGTTCAGTTTAATTTTCTCACTTCATGAGATATTTAGTTAATGCTTGAATATGCATGTCAGCTAATTTCAGATGGCGAAGCAGGTGAACTTCTGTCTTGGCGGAGTGAATGATTTGTGTTTCTTGTATTTGCTGTTTGTTTTCCTTTTGTGGAGCTTGTAGAATATACAATGTGTGTTTTCTTTCCAGCTTCAGCTTAATGCAGTCCGGTGTTCAGATGTTGTGGCCATTATTTCGTTTGTTTTATCACATTTTGTTGTGTCTTAATGTGTTGAGTTTTCTGATGGTATATTGGTTTCATTGAAATTTGTTGTGGTATGTTCGCTGCAATGCGGCGTTGCTTCATTTGTTTGTCTTCCTTTATTGTGATTTGACGTGGGGTTATATTGTCATTTCTTATGGTGTGCCGGATTGATTACAATTGTTTCGTATATGAGCCGTGTTTTCTGTTGCTGTGTTAAATTTCATTGCTTGTTGGGATAAATTCTGTATTATTTTGAAGTCCATTTTTACATTATTGCGATTAAGGAATAGGATCATCAATATGAATGCCGAGGAAAATTCTGTGTTACCGGGGACAAGTGTTGGAGTAGAACCGGTTGATCAATCCGAAATACACGAAGTTGTAGATTCGTTATTACCAACCGATAACTTAAATTCACGGGAAGAAACTGTGCTGAATTGCAACCGATAAATTTGGGATATATAGACATACAGAGCGGGACACTACAAGCTACATTATAATTATTCAGTGCAGTCCGCGCGAGTTTGTTGAACAGGATAGCCATGGCATAGGGACGTACAGAGGTTTGACAAAATAATATGAACACCATGCGATAGAGTACCAGGTTGTTGCATGTTGGCACCACTACTTCCGTGTGAATACTGATGCATACTGATGTGGCAGGTCTTGTAGGTTATGTGTCAGTGTATTATACGATTTGTTCTGTGATGGTTATAACAAGTGGTCGGTGAAATGCGTGATCTCTCAGACTTCGAAAGAGGGCAAATTGTTGGAGCTCGGTTATCGGGAGTGTCTGTGACAAAAACAACTGAACTGTTTAACGTCTAACGAGCGACAGTATCCACGGTAATGACACTATACACAAAACATGGTAAAACATCGTCGGCGAAGAGGTGTAGTGGACGAAAACCAAAGTTAACTGTCAGCGTTCGACGAACATTAAAAAGGATTGTGGCCAGACAACACAATACTACCGCAGCAAAAGTGACAGCAGAACTCAACATACACCTGTGTAATACTGTTTCGACAAAAACACTATGGAGGGAGCTCCACAAAGCTAACATTCATGGAAGGGATGCAATTGCAAAACCCGTTATAACGGCTACCAACGCTAAGCTGCGAAACAAGTGGTGCAACGATCATAAAAACTGGACACTTAATGACTGGAAGAATGTGGTATGGTCCAATGAATCGTCGTTCGCATTGTTTCATTCTAATGGCTGGGTTTATGTATGGAGAACACCAAAAGAAGCCTACGATCCGGACTGCCTGCGTCCAACAGTCAAGTTTGGGGGAGGTTTCGTTATGATTTAGGTGGCTATACATTGGTATTCAGCTGGTCCTCTCATTCACATCACTGGCCGGATAACTGCGAATGAATATCTTGACATCCTCAGTGATGAAGTTTTTACTATGACTAGAATACTGCTGCCAAACACTGCCATCTTCCAAGATGATAATGAACCCATACACAAATCCAAAAATGTTCTGTCCTGAATATCATCAAACATCTTCGCTGACCAGCACAATTGCCAGAACTCAATATAACTGAACAGTTGTGGGGAGTTTTGGAGCAGAGAATAAGGTGCAGATTTCCACCTCCAGCATCATTGTAACAATTGGCGAATGTTGTGGTATAATAATGGGACAACATTCCGTTGGAAACTATTCAGACACTCTAAATTTATTCCGCTTCTACAAGCAAAAGGTGGCCCAGCATCATATTAATAAATCAGATGTATGTAAATGTCAGGTGTTCATATTATTTTGTCCAACCCCTATAGGGTGCCGAGGCACCAGCCTCAAGTTTGAGTGGAATGAAAGAAGTATAGATGAGTTGAAAAATATTAATAGTAAAGAGGAAATTTGTGAAGACTTTGTAAATTTGATTTGCTTTGCAACGAGTTCTACAATAAATGAAGCTAAGCGTATATTGTGTGATTGTTTGTACAATAATAATACCTCTCACTGAAGTATCTACGAAAAAGAACAGTACTGATAAAAAGATAAAGAAAGCAAATTAAAGTGAGTTTAGTTTTGAGAGAAGTGGGAGGAGAAGACAACCTGGTTATACGCTTGAAACAGAAGAGGGCCAACTGTTAGAAGCGAGAGTAGGGATGTTGCAATTTGGCTTACCACTGTCAGGATAGTGAAGTTAGCAGTGATAGCTCTTATTTTGCTGTTCAGAAAACGGGGACACACTTTTATTTTGCGTATACACAATTGTCCTTCGTCTCAACAATATGGACCGAAATTTTTTGGACGACCTTATTATAGGTAATGTTTCCTTTTCAGTGACAGTATGACCCTTCTGAGGATTTTAGTCCCCGGCTTGTAAAAGCAATAGTCCTGTTTTCAAATTGAATAGCTGTTGGTACCTGTTCGAACACAAAGGAAATCACGACTCATGACTGTACAATGTCACACGCGTCGCGAGTTCCTCTTTAATTTTTATAAAAATCAACCTGACATTGACGGGTCCACTTCCAGATGTTTTTCTTTGTTAAGTTTCCCAAAAGCCTGCTTTTTACTAAGTGATTTGAAACAAATTTTCTAAAAAACCTACATAGCCCAGAAAAGCTTTTCATTTGGGTTTTGATCTTAGGTACTTGAAACTTTTTCGCGGGCTCTAATTTCTTTTCACAAGGGAATATTTCTAGAGGCGAACACTATGTCCCAGAAAATTAATCTTGCTTTTCAGAAACACGCAATTTTTAATTTCACTGTCATGCCTCCTTTTTACAAAGCATCGAATACCTTCTTCAATAATGCCAAATATTCTTCCAGAGTTTCCTTTGTTATTATTAGATGATCGACATAAATAACGATTCTGTTTAATCTAAAACGCTTATGAATATGGATACTGCAATATTTAACCAAAACTGTAAAACTCGGCGGTAAACTTCCTTGAATACACTGAGATTGCAACTTGAAAATAGGAAGCAGAAGTCCAGCAACCTTAGGAACTTTTTATTTTTGAACTATAACAACAGTTCTATTTTAAGTAGATGGTCCCTCTTCGTTATTAAGGATTTGTTAAGCCTTCGGACATCGAATACTAGGCGCACTGACTGATCCGCCTTACTCACTACTGCCAGAGGACTGTTACGTGCACTCGTGGATCGCTCTATAATCTTCCAGTCAATCATCGTCTATAACTCCTGTTCCACCAAGTGACGTTTCGCCGAAGGTATCGGGTACGGTTTTACAAAAATGTTTCCTCCTGCTGAAGCTGGAATTTGTAAACATAATCCCATAGAAGGTCAGGTTTGTCCGAGGAAACCTCTCTACAATCTACAGTTCGTTTCCTCACGGGTCCCCTCTATTCAATTGGCAGCTCTTGTAGTCCATTTAATTTATCTTATAAAATTTTATCCTTTTGACAAATACTTCCTTAGTTTTGTACTCTCGCATAATCGAAAAACGCTTTAGAAACTCGGCTATTCTCAACATAGAAGAGGATTTGTTTATGATTTCACGAACAGTTTTGCGCATCTCAAACAATTATTGTAAAATGATACGTTTAGAAAAGTATTGTTTTCCTTATTTCATCACTTTTCACAAATGTGTACGATATTTTGATAAAATTATGTTAATATTTCGTTGAAGTTTTTGCATACTGAAAGCTCAAAATAAGGTTTTATATAAGTTTCTCTCAAATGGTTTGTAAATATTAAATTAAACAGATATTTTAAAACATTAAACACACGTTTTTGTCCATATTCGAAGTTTGTGATATATAATTGTAAAATTTATTTATTTATTCCTGATATTA
>JARYHS010004262.1:0-42206 GCA_031002005.1 Vandiemenella viatica
TATTGCTGAAAAATTTGGCAATCCAATCGGATGTTTGCAGGCCACAGTGTTTTAGAAATGGGTATATTCCATCTATCCCTGCAGCCTTACCGGATTGGTTTTTCAATGCTATCGAAATCTCTGAGACTGTGAAATCTGCTGCAAAATCGAGAATTTCTATCAGCTTGAAGTAATCTGAGCTAGTTCATTTCCGATTTCTTTAGACTTGTTGCTTAAAGTGTTAGTTGATTTTCTAGTTAGGTTAACAATTATCTGTACTACTTGATTTGGTTTATCTTCGAGCTCTTGCTAGTGGTATCTACAGCTGTTATCCTAGTTTGCGAAAAGTGACTGTTTTCTGCATGAATGCTGGAAATGATGTTTTGCATAATTTGCCATTTCTCTTTCCTCGCCGAGTATAAAGAGCGTAGAAGTTCATCTGCAATCTCTGGGTCCATTCCTGTGGGAGTAGCCTGTCCAGGTTGACCTTCAAAGGAATGGGGAAGTTCCAGATTTGGTTCTCCTAAAGAAGAAAAACTGAGAACTATGTGCTTATGCTTTCAATGATGTGGTGCTGATTAACACTTCATTGTAAAAATATAGTAATTGATGTATCCTTTCCTTCACTGCATTTTATTATGGGGGTGTGCTTGCATCTGCATAATATTAAATTTTTTTTTTTTTTTTTTCACGGTACCAATTCGTAGAAGGGGGGTAAAGCGTATGCACTAAGGTTAAAAGATGATTTTTCAAGCGAACTGCTTGCAATTGAAGACAAAAAAGAGCCTGACCATGTTTGCCAATTCACATGCGTAATTTAGAGATTATCAAGCATGATGATTTGTTCACAAGCCAAGCTACACAGAGTTTTGCCTTAATGTATGCTATGTCATGTTTGCAAAGAGCCAATTAGATGAGTAAGGGTACTAAGATAATATTATAACAGCTTTCAATGATTTATGTATTTCACATAACATGTTGTAATGATGGGATGATGTCTTTTATGCCAACTTGTATTAATGTTGATTTTCAAAAATGATGATTTTCCCTACCACGAAATGCTTAAATGATGATGTATGTGTGTGTTTAGGGTATAACACCATAGTGGTTACATTCATTTTGCCCAAGCATTATATAAAAGAATGTTTTTCAGATGGAAGATTGGAGGCAGAACAGCCGCAGAGTAATGTGTCTTTTTATTTAACTTGTCAAATATGCCACAACAGAGAGTCATTACAGAATTAATATAATTTAATTAAAGTGAGGAGATCAGATTACGAAGCCCATAAGAAGCTATACTCTACCTTCCATGGACTGTTTTTTTGAAGGGGGGGTTAACCTCGCAGTATTAAACCACTCATGGTTTATTTTTTTTGAGTTTGTGGCAGTGTAAATATGTTTTTCTAAGAATGAAAGAGTGTATATTGACAAATTGTGTGAGCACCAATTTAGTTAACGACGTTGCTAACTTTTGTATCATTATGTTACTGTTTAGTTATGTGGTACCATTACAGGATGATGAATTTTGGCGTCATTTTGGACAGTGCAGATGCAGGTGAGATTGTGTATTTTTGGACATTATTCGAGATGTCACTTGTGTAGTAATTAAGGATAAGTTAATGTTATCTTTGACATTGTGATGTAATGGAAGCTATAATGATCAACCATCACCACCACTTTAAAGTAATGGTTTTGTATGAATAAGAAGTAATGGGTAGGTAAAACTGTCTCTTATGTTTGGATTTATTTTTTGGTTATTGTAAGCGGTCATTTTCAAATAGCAAAAAATAAACCCAGAGGGGTTGTGGTGAGACGGTATTAAGTCTGGTATATTATTTTGTAAAGCTGAGTTTTGCCACAAGGCATTGTTGTGAATGGAGGTACTAGGAAAAAAATAATTGTCGAGGCAGTCGGTAGCCTAGCTGCCCAGAGAGTCGGTTGGAAGCTAGCCGCTTCGAGTATCAGGCGCATGTCACAGAGTGGGCTAGTTTTCCCTTGTATCATTGTAAAGTGGATTTAAAAGTAAGATGATATTGTCCACTAATCACATTAAGGCTTTGCTCGTGGTGAACAACAAGCTAGCAGCAATGAAAAGTGTTAACACAGTGTGTAGGCTCAGTAATCTGAAGTGTGGTCAGAACTAGCAATCGGAGGAAATGAAGTACTGTATAGCCTTCTGTGTGTGCTAAGTGTTTGATTGTTTTGTGTTTAGTTTATGAGGTGGAGATTGGGGACTATCATGGAATTGCCTCGGTGATTGTGGAAAACCACCAAAAAGCCATAATCATTTTTTAAAATTTTAATTTACTTTTGCCGTGACAGGCATACACAGCCAGCTGCAAAAGTGTATAGGTACTAAATCATTGTCATTATCATTTACTCTCCAGTTTGAACATCACAGGACAGACACAACATGTATTTAAAACCACCCAGGCCTTCAGCCGGTCTTAAACCAGTGACTCTTGCAATGTAAGGCCACCTTACTAGCCCATACGCAAGGACTGGCCAAGTCACAATCACGAGAGCCAGTATGTAGGTACCAGAACTCGATCCAGCCCTGCTATTGACAAAACAAAATGCTTAGGGCGGGTTAACACTAAGAGCTTTGTCTGAACTGTGACTGTAATTACCTATGGATAAGTGATTGCTTATTAATGAATCAGTCACCACCTAATTGGATAACCTCAATCAGGAAAGGTATGTTCAAATTAAACTGTTGTTTCAGATAAATTTCACCATCACTGTATTGTTCTCAAAATTTTACATAGTCACAAAACAATCTATTGGCATCAGAAATCTTCTCCAAAATTAATGTTGCAGCTACTGATAAATGAATCAGCCCAGCTCAATCCTCACAAACCCTTTAACTGATTACGCTACATGAGGATCTTGCGGCTAAGTCACACGCGCCCAAAATTTTCTAAAATGTCTGCCAGAATGGAGGTACTTTGGGTATCAAGTTGTAACCCATCCCTACATATCATGCCCAACCACTGACCAAACCGACATGGTGACGGCCCAAGTGCTCACAATCAAATGAGGACCCCCCCCCCTCCCAAAATGGGGCCTGCCTATTATAACAGAGGTGTGTGAATCCAGAAATATCAACTTTCTCATGAAGTCATGGTTTTCCTCGGAATTCATTTACTTTCAAATGACTTTGAATTTTTACAGTGTGTAGTCCCGATTATAAACATCAAAATTGATCTTAGTCAAAATTTCTGTATCATATTTTGGCTGTAAAAAATTATTTTCATATCTAATTCTGAAATAACTCTAAAGTATTTGAGTTATAGAGCTGAAACAACTTTTAAAATGATTTACTCCTTCTTCTCTTTCTTTTGATACATAGATCTGATGAGTTACAATTCTTAACAGGGTGAAATAAAAAATGTTTGAACCATGCATACTTTATAAAATTGTACCTCCCAAAATATTCAACTTATAGCTCTGAAACATGCTTTAAATTGTTCTGTATCCTAATTCCTATCAAATATGATGTGGTGTAGTCTCTATCTGCCTTACTTCATGTGGTTTCAGTTCTGTCTAGATGCCTAGTTACATCAACTTTGACTCGGTTTGATTGGGTAGATACTTCTGAAATTATCATAAGTTTTACTTTTTTCATATTGATCAAAATATTTTATGGATTTTAATGAGGCTTACTGCAAAATGTTTGGGAGGAATTGTACTTTCTTTTGAATATAGTCTTTCCTTCTAAAATTTAATATTCCTCAAACTAATCACTTTTGCCCCTACCACATGTTTCACAATTTTCATTAAATTCTCCAAAAACCTTTAAATGTTAGTTATGTCTCTCAAACTTTATGTGATATGCATTAAATCTTTACAAATCTTTTGAGATATGAATCATTCTCGTATCTCAAAATTGTGGCTTCAGTAATTTTTAATGTGGTTTATGACAACTTATTATGTTCACACAAACTCGACTTACAAAGTCTTATATCTCTTCAAGAAAATTCCTGCCTGAAAAGGTACATATGTCGTTTTGCTATTCATGACTTAAAGTAACTCTGAGAATGAATGCAACATTTTCCATCACGAAATAATCTAAACTGCATTACAGGAATATTTACTTTGTACGTTGTGACTTCATATCACTGTTTATTTATACTTAACCTTGAAATACTTATGAAAACTACTTTAAACATGATCTGTCATGGAACTCGAGTTAACTTGATACTCTTCCAACAAATTTGGTTATGAAATAACAAAATTTAGGTTATCTTATTACTATACCTCAGATATGTAGTGTCTGGCACTAACCCACTCAAAAGCCTCTGGTGGATACCTCCACAATATGTTTTAAAAACAATAATATGTCTTGTATTTAGCCATGAACTCAATCTTTTTTATAATAAAAAATTTGCTGATAGCTTCTTCTAATAAAGCATTGTTGGTGATTGCCATGTTCCAGGGTCCTCAGGCATCCCGACTGAAACGCCCTAGTGTACGTAAGAGAGGTCGCCAGGTGGTGGCGCTATACATGTCTGAGTTGAAGAACACTCAATAACAGAGACGTCTTCAGCAAAGGCAAAAATGCACGAAATGTTAAGAGTTACAATATCCACTGCAGTTAACCTGGTCCGCATCACTTCATCTGTGAGAAACGTTCTCATAAAGGAGGATGAAGATGAACTGCCAGGGTAACTAAAGATAAATTCTGATTGCTGTTAGAAACCATGAGAAATTTGGTAAACTTGAGTTAATTGTTGTAAAGTTCGAGCAGCATAATTCACAGCAATTAGCTTAAGATTTTTAATAGTTACACATTAAAGGAACTTTGAAGTTGTAAAGATTATGTGAAGGCTGGTCGTATCGATAATATTTTTCGTGATAACTTCCATAGGCTCAGCTCAGGTCTAGTGATAAAAGCTAGTTAACAAACAATGTTGGTCTTCAAAAGCTTTTAATAAGCCCTGCCAGTGATAACCACAACTGTTTCAATATGGTGGATAGCCTGCCTGACAATTTATCCGGACTCATTAAACTATTACTCTTCACACTCAGCAACTCCTTAACTGTCAACATTCGTTAACTCTTGGGTAGTGCATATTGTGTAGCTATTTGAAATCTGATAGCTATAGCAATAAAATGTCATCAGTTCTTAATGACATAACAGTCTGACATGTAAGTTCTCTTTATTCATTGAAATGACATTGAATGTAATGATAAATGATACTTACACCTTCAGTTGGAGGAAAATCTAATGGTAGACTGTATCCTGGTGTAACTCCAGCCCTTGCCCCAAAAAGAGACCAAACTAATGTGTTTAAGCACACTGTATTAAAGAATTTCCAAATCCAAACGTACCCCACTAATATTGCCTTCAGCAGAAGTTCCAAGAAGGCATGTCTGTTGAAAATCAATCCTGCCCAATTACAGCTGCACTCTACTGTCCACAAAAGCAACAATGATATATTCACTTACTTTAATGGTCATGAATAAGAATTTATCCTTGCCTGATTCTTTGTTTATTGGTGGAAGAGTCTCGGCAAGGTAACAGTGTAAGATCCAACAACTTTTTAAGAGCTAAATTTGTATACACCAAAATTTTATTCCTATATTTTAAGGATAACCTTTTAATTTTGCTTGTAACAGTCTGAAAGATAGTATTACTTCCTATTGCAATAGTTTGAAGTAGTAAACAAAATTTCACGTCACTCTAATACATAGAGTAAAAGATCATAAATTGAGCATCTTTAATTCTATAGTCAGAAGCTACACAAGTTGTAACTTCAAATATAAATTCTCCATTCTTTGTGATAGGTTGACCATGCTGATACCTGTGGAAAGCTTAAGCATTAATTCGTGGTAACAAAGCAACACTTACATTTTGATAGCCTCCAACCAATTCAGGAAATTGACTACAATTGCAGATTTTTGTGTCAAATTGAGAAGAGACATTAGATAGTTATATAAAATTTCACACTTTTCGCAGGCGTCATTATTGAAAATTGCACTTACTTGTTTCTTTTCGGGGTTTGCGCTGTTTTTTTTTGCTGATAACGCCAACGTTTAGGCCCCAACCTGGAGCCTTCATCAGGGCTTCTGTCTATCTCGCCGATCTGGTGCTTTTTTTGATAAACTTGACACTTAATTCACTGTTTATTATCACCGGCAAAGATAATTTTGTTTATCCACCAAAGAATATTTACTGTTCCAAAAGGTTTGGAGTATATATACAAACCTCTTTGAACAGTAAATATTCTTTGGTGGATAAACAAAATTATCTTTGCGGTGATAATAAACAGTGAATTAAGTGTCAAGTTTATCAAAAAAAGCACCAGACGGCGAGATAGACAGAAGCCCTGATGAAGGCTCCAGGGGGGCCTAAACGTTGGCGTTATCAGCAAAAAAAAAAAACACAGCGCAAACCCCGAAAAGAAACAAGTAAGTGCAATTTTCAATAATGACGCCTGCGAAAAGTGTGAAATTTTATATAACTATCTAATGTCTCTTCTCAATTTGACACAAAAATCTGCAATTGTAGTCAATTTCCTGAATTGGTTGGAGGCTATCAAAATGTAAGTGTTGCTTTGTTACCACGAATTAATGCTTAAGCTTTCCACAGGTATCAGCATGGTCAACCTATCACAAAGAATGGAGAATTTATATTTGAAGTTACAACTTGTGTAGCTTCTGACTATAGAATTAAAGATGCTCAATTTATGATCTTTTACTCTATGTATTAGAGTGACGTGAAATTTTGTTTACTACTTCAAACTATTGCAATAGGAAGTAATACTATCTTTCAGACTGTTACAAGCAAAATTAAAAGGTTATCCTTAAAATATAGGAAATAAAATTTTGGTGTATACAAATTTAGCTCTTAAAAAGTTGTTGGATCTTACACTGTTACCTTGCCGAGACTCTTCCACCAATAAACAAAGAATCAGGCAAGGATAAATTCTTATTCATGACCATTAAAGTAAGTGAATATATCATTGTTGCTTTTGTGGACAGTAGAGTGCAGCTGTAATTGGGCAGGATTGATTTTCAACAGACATGCCTTCTTGGAACTTCTGCTGAAGGCAATATTAGTGGGGTACGTTTGGATTTGGAAATTCTTTAATACAGTGTGCTTAAACACATTAGTTTGGTCTCTTTTTGGGGCAAGGGCTGGAGTTACACCAGGATACAGTCTACCATTAGATTTTCCTCCAACTGAAGGTGTAAGTATCATTTATCATTACATTCAATGTCATTTCAATGAATAAAGAGAACTTACATGTCAGACTGTTATGTCATTAAGAACTGATGACATTTTATTGCTATAGCTATCAGATTTCAAATAGCTACACAATATGCACTACCCAAGAGTTAACGAATGTTGACAGTTAAGGAGTTGCTGAGTGTGAAGAGTAATAGTTTAATGAGTCCGGATAAATTGTCAGGCAGGCTATCCAACCATATTGAAACAGTTGTGGTTATCACTGGCAGGGGCTTATTAAAAGCTTTTGAAGACCAACATTGTTTGTTAACTAGCTTTTATCACTAGACCTGAGCTGAGCCTATGGAAGTTATCACGAAAAATAATTATCGATACGACCAGCCTTCACATAATCTTTACAACTTCAACAGTTCCTTTAATGTGTAACTATTAAAAATCTTAAGCTAATTGCTGTGAATTATGCTGCTCGAACTTTACAACAATTAACTCAAGTTTACCAAATTTCTCATGGTTTCTAACAGCAATCAGAATTTATCTTTAGTTACCCTGGCAGTTCATCTTCATCCTCCTTTATGAGAACGTTTCTCACAGATGAAGTGATGCGGACCAGGTTAACTGCAGTGGATATTGTAACTCTTAACATTTCGTGCATTTTTGCCTTTGCTGAAGACGTCTCTGTTATTGAGTGCTTCAACTCAGACATGTATAGCGCCACCACCTGGCGACCTCTCTTACGTACACTAGGGCGTTTCAGTCGGGATGCCTGAGGACCCTGGAACATGGCAATCACCAACAATGCTTTATTAGAAGAAGCTATCAGCAAATTTTTTTATTATAAAAAAGATTGAGTTCATGGCTAAATACAAGACATATTATTGTTTTATAAAAACATATTGTGGAGGTATCCACCAGAGGCTTTGAGTGCGGTTTAGGTGCCAGACACTACATATCTGAGGTATAGTATAAGATAACCTAAATTTTGTTATTTCATAACCAAATTTGTTGGAAGAGTATCAAGTTAACTCGAGTTCCATGACAGATCATGTTTAAAGTAGTTTTCATAAGTATTTCAAGGTTAAGTATAAATAAACAGTGATATGAAGTCACAACGTAAAGTAAATATCATCCTGTAATGCAGTTTAGATTATTTCGTGATGGAAAATGTTGCATTCATTCTGAGTTACTTTAAGTCATGAATAGCAAAACAACATATGTACCTTTTCAGGCAGGAATTTTTCTTGAAGAGATATAAGACTTTGTAAGTCATCATAAACCACATTAAAAATTACTGAAGCCACAATTTTGTAGATACGAGAATGATTCATATCTCAAAAGATTTGTAAAGATTTAATGCATATCACATAAAAGTTTGAGAGACATAACTAACATTTAAAGGTTGTTTTGGAGAATTTAATGAAAATTGTGAAACATGTGGTAGGGGCAAAAGTGATTAGTTTGAGGAATATAAATAAATTTAGAAGGAAAGACTATATTCAAAAGAAAGTACAATTCCTCCCAAACATTTTGTGACATGCCTCATTAAAATCCATAAAATATTTTGATCAATATGAAAAAAGTAAAACTTATGATAATTTCAGAAGTATCTACCCAATCAAACCGAGTCAAAGTTGATGTAACTAGGCATCTAGACAGAAACTGAAACCACATGAAGTAAGGCAGATAGAGACTACACCACATCATATTTGATAGGAATTAGGATACAGAACAATTTAAAGCATGTTTCAGAGCTATAAGTTGAATATTTTGGGAGGTATCAATTTTATAAAGTACATGTGGTTCAAACATTGTTTTATTTCACCCTGTTAGAGAATTGTAACTCATCAGATCTATGTATCAAAAGAAAGAGAAGAAGGAGTAAATCATTTTAAAAGTTGTTTCAGCTCTATAACTCAAATACTTTAGAGTTATTTCAGAATTAGATATGAAAATAATTTTTTACAGCCAAAATATGATACAGAAATTTTGACTAAGATCAATTTTGATGTTTATAATCGGGACTACACACTGTAAAAATTCAAAGTCATTTGAAAGTAAATGAATTCCGAGGAAAAACCATGACTTCATGAGAAAGTTGATATTTCTGGATTCACACACCTCTGTTATAATAGGCAGGCCCCATTTTGGGAGGGGGGGGGGGTCCTCATTTGATTGTGAGCACTTGGGCCGTCACCATGTCGGTTTGGTCAGTGGTTGGGCATGATATGTAGGGATGGGTTACAACTTGATACCCGAAAGTACCTCCATTCTGGCAGACATTTTAGAAAATTTTGGGCGCGTGTGACTTAGCCGCAAGATCCTCATGTAGCTGTAATCAGTTAAAGGGTTTGTGAGGATTGAGCTGGGCTGATTCATTTATCAGTAGCTGCAACATTAATTTTGGAGAAGATTTCTGATGCCAATAGAACTTTTGAGAACAATACAGTGATGGTGAAATTTATCTGAAACAACAGTTTAATTTGAACATACCTTTCCTGATTGAGGTTATCCAATTAGGTGGTGACTGATTCATTAATAAGCAATCACTTATCCATAGGTAACATTACAGTCACAGTTCAGACAAAGCTCTTAGTGTTAACCCGCCCTAAGCATTTTGTTTGTCAATAGCAGGGCTGGATCGAGTTCTGGTACCTACATACTGGCTCTCGTGATTGTGACTTGGCCCAGTCCTTGCGTATGGGCTAGTAAGGTGGCCTTACATTGCAAGAGTCACTGGTTTAAGACCGGCTGAAGGCCTGGGTGGTTTTAAATACATGTTGTGTCTGTCCTGTGATGTTCAAACTGGAGAGTAAATGATAATGACAATGATTTAGTACCTATACACTTTTGCAGCTGGCTGTGTATGCCTGTCACGGCAAAAGTAAATTAAAATTTTAAAAAATGATTATGGCTTTTTGGTGGTTTTCCACAATCACCGAGGCAATTCCATGATAGTCCCCAATCTCCACCTCATAAACTAAACACAAAACAATCAAACACTTAGCACACACAGAAGGCTATACAGTACTTTCATTTCCTCCGATTGCTAGTTCTGACCACACTTCAGATTACTGAGCCTACACACTGTGTTAACACTTTTCATGCTGCTAGCTTGTTGTTCACCACGAAGCAAAGCCTTAATGTGATTAGTGGACAATATCATCTTACTTTTAAATCCACTTTACAATGATACAAGGGAAAACTAGCCCACTCTGTGACATGCGCCTGATACTCGAAGCGGCTAGCTTCCAAACCGACTCTCTGGGCAGCTAGGCTACCGACTGCCTCGACAATTATTTTTTTTCCTAGTACCTCCATTCACAACAATGCCTTGTGGCAAAACTCAGCTTTACAAATAATATACCAGACTTAATACCGTCTCACCACAACCCCTCTGGGTTTATTTTTTTTGCTATTTGAAAATGACCGCTTACATAACCAAAAAATAAATCCATCAACATAAAGAGACAGTTTTACCTACCCATTACTTCTTATTCATACAAAACCATTACTTTAAAGTGGTGGTGATGGTTGATCATTATAGCTTCCATTACATCACAATGTCAAAGATAACATTAACTTATCCTTAATTACTACACAAGTGACATCTCAGAATAATGTCCAAAAATACACAATCTCACCTGCATCTGCACTGTCCAAAATGACGCCAAAATTCATCATCCTGTAATGGTACCACATAACTAAACAGTAACATAATGATACAAAAGTTAGCAACGTCGTTACTAAATTGGTGCTCACACAATTTGTCAATATACACTCTTTCATTCTTAGAAAAACATATTTACACTGCCACAAACTAAAAAAATAAACCATGAGTGGTTTAATACTGCGAGGTATAACCCCCCTTCAAAAAAACAGCAGTGGAAGGTAGAGTACATAGCTTCTTATGGGCTTCGTAATCTGATCTCCTCACTTTAATTAAATTATATTAATTCTGTAATGACTCTGTTGTGGCATATTTGACAAGTTAAACATAAAAAAGACACATTACTCTGCGGCTGTTCTGCCTCCAAATCTTCCATCTGAAAAACATTCTTTTATATAATGCTTGGGCAAATGAATGTAACCACTATGGATGTTATACCCTAAAACACACACATACATCATCATTTAAGCATTTCGTGGTAGGGAAAATCATCATTTTTGAAAAATCAACATTAATACAAGTTGGCATAAAAGACATCATCCCATCATTACAACATGTTATGGTGAAATACATAATCATTGAAAGCTGTTATAATATTATCTTAGTACACTTACTCATCTAATTGGCTCTTTGCAAACATGACATAGCATACATTAAGGCAAAACTCTGTGTAGCTTGGCTTGTGAACAAATCATCATGCTTTGATAATCTCTAAAATTACGCATGTGAAATTGAGCAAACATATGGTCAGGCTCTTTTTTGTCTTCAATTGCAAGCAGTTCAGCTTGAAAAATCATCTTTTAACCTTATGCATATACGGCTTTACCCCCTTCTACTAATGGTACCGTGAAAAAAAAAACAATTTAATATTATGCAGATGCAAGCACACCCCCCTTATAATAAAATGCATTGAAGGAAAAGGATACAATCAAATTACTATATTTTACAATGAAGTGTGAATCAGCACCAGCATCAATTGAAATCATAAGCACATAGATCTCAGTTTTTCTTCTTTAGGAGAACCAAATCTGGAACTTCCCCAGTTCCTTTGAAGGTCAAACCTGGACAAGGCTACATCCCACAGGAATGACCCAGAGATTGCAGATGAACTTCTACGCTCTTTAGACTCGGCGAGGAAAGAGAAATGGGCAAAATTAATGCAAAACATCAATTTCCAGCATTCATGCAGAAAAGCATGGTCACTTTTTCGCAAACTAGGAAGTAACGCTGTAGATACCACTAGCAAGAGCTCGAAGATGAAACCAAATCAAGTAGTACAGATAATTGTTAACCTAACTAGAAAATCAACTAACACTTTAAGCAACAAGTCTAAAGAAATCGGAAATGAACTAAAGCTCAGATTACTTCAAGCTGATACAAATTCTCGATTTGCAGCAGATTTCACAATCTCAGAGATTTCGATAGCATTGAAAGAAACCAAATCCGGTAAGGCTGCAGGGATAGATGGAATATACCCAGAATTTCTAAAACACTGTGGCCTGCAAACATCCGATTGGATTGCCAAATTTTTCAGCAATATCCTAAAATGTGGTAAAGTTGCAAACCTCCTTAAAAGAACCAAGGCAATAGCTATATTGAAACCAGGCAAAAATGGCTGCAGCCCAGAAGATTATAGACCAATAGCTCTTATAAGTTCATGTTACAAGCTACTCGAAAGAGCCATCTACAACAGGATCTCAGAAAAAATCCTTGACTTCATACCAACTGAGCAGGCAGGATTTCGACCAAACCGGAATTTTTGCGACCAAGTAATGGTGCTGACCAACCATATCGAAAAGGGATTCCAAGAACAGAAGAAGACCTTGGCAGTGTTTGTAGATTTGACTGCAGCATATAACACAGTCTAGAGGAAGAGAATGAGCCTGAAATTCCTTAGGATTATCCCATGCAAAACGATTGCCTCTCTGATATAAATTCTTCGCGGGTTTGCCGCCGGATTACATTTTCTGTTGACGAGCTTTCGGCGACTTGCACTGCCGCCATCATCAGGTCCGTTGTATCTAAAGGAACAGCAAAAACTGAACTGAATAGCGGAACAGAAGCGAGCCAGGATCGTTGTCGACGTCCGATTGGCTGACTCCAATGACGTAACCATTCCGTGACTGTGATTGGTCGGTTGCGAAACCAGGTGTAGATATACACCAGCGTTGTACTGACAGTTGGCTCCACAGCGTAAACCAAAGCCAAGGTTGCTATAAATGGAAGGAAGATGGAATACACACGTCAATGTTCGCATAACGTTACTGTTCAAATTGCATCACCGTTCACATTATTCTACCACTATTAATCATGATGTTTAATCTCGAGAATCCGTGGGGAGCCAAGCGGTATTCTGATTGGCTGACTCCAATGACATAACCATCCGTGACTGTGATTAGTCGGTTGCGGAACCAGGTGTAGATATACACCAGCGTTGTACTGACAGTTGGCTCCACAGCGTAAACCAAAGCCAAGGTTGTTATAGATGGAAGGAAGATGGATTACACACGTCAATGTTCGTATAACATCACTGTTCAAACTGCATCACCGTTCACATGTTCTACCACTATTAATCATGATGTTAAATCTCGAGAATCCGTAGGGAGCCAAACGGTATTCTGATTGGCTGACCACAATAACTGTTCTCATAGCGTCTTCGTTCACATTATTCTCACACAGAAATATCCCAAAAACTTCTTTAATGAAAGACCCCACATTATATATTCTTCCAACATTTGCTGTCATTAATTATGATGTTAAACTCGAGAAATCCATAGGGAGCCATGCGGCCTTCCGATTGGCTGACTATAACCCCGGTTCTATAATACTTGTCAGTGATTGGTCGGCTACGAACCCAGCTATAGAAGAAGTAGGACATATATGCCGTGCTACACTCTCCACTCTCCTATCATCCGTCAGCGAGACACATGGTTATTTAAGAGTGATAAAAACAGGTTTCCATGCATCACTGAGCCATACACCCAAGTCCCTGTTCATATTATTATTATTCAGACGTATCTCAATAGCTTCCTTAACCACAGATTCCCAGAAGAAGGAACACTTGGCTAGAACTTTCACATTATCGAAATCCATACTGTGACTATTTTCGATCACGTGTTGTGCCACAGCAGATTTTTCTAGTTGAAACAACTGGATTTTGCGCTGATGTTCAGTCACATGGGCCTGGATAGTGCGGATGGTTTGACCAATTAACTCTTACCACATTGGCACGGTATGCTGTACACTCCCGGTGTTTTTAAACCCAAATCATCCTTCACAGGACGCAGCAAATCCCGTATTTTAGCAGGAGGGCGGAAAATGCACTTGATTCTGTGTCGTTTTAAAATCCTTCCGATTTTCCCAGAGATGCTATCTGCATACGGGATGAAGGCAAGATCTTTAGGCTGTTCTTCTTCCTCAATATTACGTATATCTGCCTCTTTCTTTCGAAGTGCCCGTTCTATCAATGGGATCGGGTATCTATTCCGCATGAAGGTATGGCGGAGATGTTCAAGTTCAGCCTGCAGATTGTCAGCGTCTGAAATTACCTTAGCTCTGTGTACAAGCGTGTATAACACCGTGTTCTTTTTCGCCGGATGGTGGAAGCTATCGGCATGCAAATAGCGGTCTGTGTGTGTTATTTTCCTGTATACACTATGTGACAGGGTTCCATCAGGTCTCCGCTGGATTAAAATATCTAGAAAGGGCAAGCTACCATTTTTCACTAGCTCCATTGTGAATTTGATGTTTTCATGAATACTATTGAGATGGTCCATGAATTCATGAAGACCCTGGATCCCATGGGGCCAAACAACAAACGTGTTGTCCACATAATGATAGAAGCATGCTGGTTTGAGGACGGATGTTTCAATTGCTCGATCTTCAAAGTATTCCATGAACAGATCAGCTACTACCGGAGATAATGGAGACCCCATCAGTCTGTTCATAAAAACTCCCACCATAGGTAAAGTAAGTCGAAGTGAGAACCAGTTCGAACAGATCAACCAAGTTAGGTTCAAAAAGACCTTGTAACAGCTGCAGAGTGTCTCTCAAAGGAACCTTGGTGAAGAGCGAGACAACATCAAAGCTGACCATACTATCAGACTCTGACAACCGCATCTTTTGTAGTGTATCGACAAACTGTGTCGAGTTTTTAACATGGTGCAGACAATTGCCTACAAAGGGTCCAAGCATCTTAGACAAATGTTTGGCCAAGTTATACGTGGGATTACCAATAGTACTTACAATTGGTCCTAAAGGCACATCCTCCTTATGGATCTTTGGCAGGCCGTAAAGCCTAGGTGGTCTGGCTGCATGAGGTCGAAGGTACTTGACGACATCAGGCGTAAATCTGGCCTTCTTAACAAGAGCTGACACTTTCCTTTCAACTCTGGAAGTAGGGTTACCATTAAGGGGCTTGTAAGCGGTGTCATTAAGCATTTTTTGTATTTCTGATTTATACTTATCAGAAGTAAGCAGGACAGTGGCATTCCCTTTGTCCGCAGGTAACACTACAACTTCTTCATTCCGACGCAATGCACGGAGAGCGAAGCGTTCCGATTTTGTGATGTTGGGCCTAGGTGGAATGGCTTTCTCCAAAACTCTGCACGTTTCCCTTCGGATTTCTTCAGCCGCATACCCAGGAAGCTTTCGAGCAGCTATTTCAATTGAGGAAGAAGAACAGCCTAAAGATCTTGCCTTCATCCCGTATGCAGGTAGCATCTCTGGGAAAATCGGAAGGATTTTAAAACGACACGGAATCAATTGCATTTTCCGCCCTCCTGCTAAAATACGGGATTTGCTGCGTCCTGTGAATGATGATTTGGGTTTAAAAACACCGGGAGTGTACAGCATACCGTACCAATGTGGAAAGAGTTATATTGGTCCAACCATCCACACTATCCAGGCCCGTGTGACTGAACATCAGCGCAACATCCGGTTGTTTCAACTAGAAAAATCTTCTGTGGCACAACACGTGATCGAAAATGGTCACAGTATGGATTTCGATAATGTGAAAGTTCTAGCCAAGTGTTCCTTCTTCTGGGAATCTGTGATTAAGGAAGCTATTGAGATACGTCTGAATAATAATAATATGAACAGGGACTTGGATGTATGGCTCAGTGACGCATGGAAACCTGTTTTTGCCATTCTTAAACAACCAAGTGTCTCGCTGACGGATGATAGGAGAGTGGAGAGTGTAGCACGGCATATATTTCCTAATTCTTCTATAGCTGGGTTCGTAGCTGACCAATCACTGACAAGTATTATAGAACCGGGGTTATAGTCAGCCAATCGGAAGATCGCATGGCTCCCTATGGATTTCTCAAGTTTAACATCATAATTAATGACAGCAAATGTTGGAAGAATATATAATGTGGGGTCTTTCATTAAAGAAGTTTTTGGGATATTTCTGTGTGAGAATAATGTGAACGAAGACGCTATGAGAACAGTTATTGTGGTCAGCCAATCAGAATACCGTTTGGCTCCCTACGGATTCTCGAGATTTAACATCATGATTAATAGTGGTAGAACATGTGAACGGTGATGCAGTTTGAACAGTGATGTTATACGAACATTGACGTGTGTAATCCATCTTCCTTCCATCTATAACAACCTTGGCTTTGGTTTACGCTGTGGAGCCAACTGTCAGTACAACGCTGGTGTATATCTACACCTGGTTCCGCAACCGACTAATCACAGTCACGGAATGGTTATGTCATTGGAGTCAGCCAATCAGAATACCGCTTGGCTCCCCACGGATTCTCGAGATTAAACATCATGATTAATAGTGGTAGAATAATGTGAACGGTGATGCAATTTGAACGGTAACGTTATGCGAACATTGACGTGTGTATTCCATCTTCCTTCCATTTATAGCAACCTT
The DNA here is from genome assembly GCA_031002005.1 of Vandiemenella viatica. Classification (NCBI taxonomy): domain Eukaryota; kingdom Metazoa; phylum Arthropoda; class Insecta; order Orthoptera; family Morabidae; genus Vandiemenella; species Vandiemenella viatica. The sequence goes on from JARYHS010004262.1 coordinate 16,723, forward strand.
GGCTTTGGTTTACGCTGTGGAGCCAACTGTCAGTACAAACGCTGGTGTATATCTACACCTGGTTTCGCAACCGACCAATCACAGTCACGGAATGGTTACGTCATTGGAGTCAGCCAATCGGACGTCGACAACGATCCTGGCTCGCTTCTGTTCCGCTATTCAGTTCAGTTTTTGTTGTTCCTTTAGATACAACGGACCTGATGATGGTGGCAGTGCAAGTCGCCGAAAGCTCGTCAACAGAAAATGTAATCCGACAGCAAACCCGCAAAGAATTTATATCAAAGATACGCCGGGAAAGACTTATCTCTCAGATTGCCTTTCTGTTGAATGACGTGCAATGCAATCGAATGAATGAGGTTCATCTAAATGGGAATAGAAGAAAATCTTACAAATTAAACAACGGGCTACCACAAGGATCTGTCGTTGCTCCACTACTTTTCAACATCTACACCGCAGACTTGCCATCTACCACTTCTCGGAAGTTTATATACGCTGATGACATAGTCATGACAACACAATCTAGTGACATCAAAACATCTGAAGAAATTCTCGCAATTGATCTTCAGAAACTGAATGAGTACTTCGACACTTGGTGACTGAAAGTGAATATAAATAAGACAGAGGTGATCTCATTCCATCTAAACAATAGAAAAGCCCACTATAGGCCTCAAATAAAATTCAGAGACCAATTACTTAAATACAATCCTCATCCAAAATATCTAGGTGTGGTTCTTGACCAGTCATTGACATATAAGGAGCATATCCATAAAACAGCGGCAAATTTAAAAATTCGAAATAACATCGTTCACAAACTTTCAGGAACAGGTTGGGGAGCACATGCCGCAGCTCTCAGAACATCAGCTCTTGCTCTGGTATATTCAACTGCCGAATACTGCAGTCCAGTATGGGTAAACAGCAGTCACACAAAAAAGATTGACATTCAACTAAATGACACAATGAGAACAATATCTTGAACTGTTAAATCTACACCTACAGACTGGCTGCCTGTACTCTCTAACATCGCCCCACCAAGTCTCCGAAGACAAGCGGCATTAAAAAAGTAATGGCAGAAATGCTTAAGTTATCCACAACTTCCAATTCATCAGGAATGCACACACGAAGCTCCAAATAGACTAAAATCTAGATATTCAACATGGAAGTTTGGTCAAGAGTTGGTCCAAAACAATTTCAACAAAGGCAAAGCTGAGTGCACAAATTCCAACTCCGATAAACAGGTGCTAATCCAAGACCCTACACGACAACCTCCTGGATTCAACCTTCGTAGGAAAACCTGGATGGCACTGAACCAAGTGAGAACAGGCCACAGTAGATGCAACTACTGGTTGTACAAGTGGGGAATGACAGAGAATTCTTGTTGTGACTGCGGTAACTATGAGCAAACCATTCACCACATCGCCATTGGAATGCCCTCTCAGGAGATTCAGTGGTACAATGAATTAGATTCACAAAGCAACAACAGAAGCAATTGAGTGGCTGCAATCGTTAGACATCAGTTTGTAGTAATAGTTATATTTATTGTAAGTTAATGTAGTTACTGTTTTTGTATTTCTTCTGCCATACGAAATAAATAAACAGGAACCGATTCCCGATACCTGCTGTGATTTGTATATTAAAGTTGTGATATCCTAAAAAAAATGATGAACTGCAACAGCATAGACATATTCAATATTTGAACTCTAAATTCAATCAAACCTGTTATGGATTATGTATTTTAAAATTAACCACTAGTAAAGAAACTTTGAAAAATGTATACTTTGCCCATTTTCATTCACAAATAAAGTATGGAATTATATTCTGGTGTTTATCATCAGATGCACTAAGTACTTTCAAAATTCAGAAGAGAGCAATAAGAGTAATAAAGAGTCACAAAACATGGGAATCCTGTAGACCCTTATTTATATATATGAATATTCTCCCACTACCAAGCAATTAGATCTTTGAAACCACTGTGTTTTTCTAGAAACAATGTCAGAGGTAAAGATGCAGCTCCAAAGACAAATAATGAGGTACATGAACATTACAAAAGGAAACAATTACATTTGTATATCATGCATACAAAAACAAAAATGCATCAAAATGGTACATTTCACATAGGGATTAAGCTTTCAATAAATTACCGTATAATATAAAAGCAACATCAGAAAGGGGAAATTTTGAGAAATTGTTTGTCATATCTTCAACATCACTTCTTTTACTCTGTAGAAGAATATTTGAATTATATGAAATAATTTAATGTAAATATTTTAATTTATAATTGACATTTCTGATATCATTATGTATAATGTACATGTATATGATTTAGAGGACAAATAAAATACTACTACTACCACTATCAATTTAATATATGATTTATGCTTGTCTGAGTACCATGTAAGTACAGGAATAGGTATGTCAAATATAACTTACTAAAATAAGCTTCTCATTACTGTACAGCAGACTTGGAATAGGGATGAGTTGTCCCTTATGTTAGAAATAGTTATAATGATATAAATATTAGCAAGTATTCCTACATTTCAATAATGAATAAAAATTAACACTGACTTTATACAGAGCACCCTCTGAAAACTTTCCTTTCTATTTGAAGCAATGGGAAATATTATTAACATTTTTAATCAAAAAGTAGCTAACATAATCTTGTGTGGTGATTTTAATACAATTTCTTAATTACTTACCCTTTAAAGTCATGTTGAAATAATTGGTCAGCTCATACAGTCTATTTAATTTAGTTAATTTCCCTACTAGAATAATAGTTACTCAGTAATAGATAATCTTTTCTTGGATGTGTCATAATTCAGACACTGTAATATGAAACAACTCTAAGAATAATGCTTTCAAAATTCTGCTAGTGATAACTTATGAATCAGTTATTTTAGAAACTTTATTAATACACATACTGGAAACATGTTTACAGTGCACAAAGTATGAATAAAAAATACCTAATTTCTAGTAACATTGTCTTAAATTATTCTAAAAGTTGCTTCCCCCTGAAAATGTGTTTTTTTTTTCTCAAAAAGAACAGAAACCATGGATAATTGTGGACATTAGAACATCATGCATATCTAGAAGAAAGTTAAATATTGCTTGTAGGAACTGTCACAATGCTAATATTAAAACTCACTGCATGCAATACTGCACCTGTTGGTGAAAGGTTGGCTACCAGCAGTTCAGTTACTCACAGATAGCTTTGCCAATACAGACTTCCAAGAGAAATTTGACAATTTCACACAAACTATGTAAATTCAGCTTCTCCAGAAAAAATACGAAAGGTTATCATGTCTCTTAAGTGCAAATACTCGAGTGGTTTTGATGGGGTTTCCTGCACATTATTTAAACTGGGCTCCATAGAATTTAAAAAAAAGTACTAAGCTATCTATTTAATATATCTCTACTCCAGGGTAACTCCCAGAAAGGCTTAATGGTGCTGTAGTTAAACCACCCTATCACAAGTGTGATAAGTCAGTCATATCCAGCTACCATCATATTTCATTATTAATAGCTTTTTCTAAAAAATTTGAGAAATCAATATAGAACAGTTTACCAGCACATTAAAAATAAAAATATTCAAACTCAAAAGTGTCATTCAATACAACAAGCTGTATGGGTGATCACTGACAATATTTTACAACACAATATTTTCATTTTTTATAGAGCCCAACATAACAGACAGTCTGTAAGATGTGTAAAGTTGTCAATTTACAGACAAGCAATTACATAACCAAACACCCCAGAAGATGCACAGTCACAGAATAATATGTACATTAATTATTTCAACTACATTGACACAAAATAATGGCAATAAATTCTTTGAGTAGGAGGAGTTGTCAACTAAAAAATATTTTAATTTCTACCTGAATTTAATATTATCACCAGCCCGATAATTAAGATGTGTTAGGAGCTTATTGAAGAAATATATCCCCAAATAACTGGCTCCTTTATGAAAATATGCCGATGAGTTGTAATCTTTGTAACAAGCATGTTTACTACTCGTGCCATAATTGTGTATTTTACTATTTGTTTCAAGGAGAGTATAAATGGTGATTACAAAGGACATTAATGTCTGTGTATCTACTTTGCCACCTATGACAAAATTCCTCTTTGAATTGCTCTCTATATTAAGTTCTACTGCTAACATGATGCATAATCATTATTACTCACTTTTAAGCGCTGAATACTTTGTCTCAATATCCCCAGAGTATTATTGAATTTTATATTAAGGCACAAAAATAAACCAGACTCATCATACAGAGATCACTTATTGTTGAAATTGTATGAATTACAAAAGTGGCTACACCCAACCCTTTAATAAATCAGACATATAACCCTGCAATTTAAATTATGAAGTGTGCAAACCTATATATTTATCTACTTGCTGAATGGACCGGCCAGCAAATTCTATATCTACAGTATGTCTGGTGTTAATCAGCGTGATGTACTGAATTACATATATTGACAAGCCATTACCTGTAAAATGATTATTAATACAATCAAAGATGTAGACATATTTGGTAGAGAAATCTAGAGTATTTTTAATTCCTATGCTTCTATTATGTGCAAATAGGACAAATTTTGAGTCCAGTCCCATAAGTACCACATATCACTGGCACCTTGGTTTGTTCAGGTAGCCAGTGTGAAATACGAGAATATAGGGAGAAGGACCTGTGGGATGCACTAATTCATACTGTGTTTGTTAGGCTTTGTGTACTTCAACCATAGGAGAAAGATTTTGTGAAAGTGAAGTTTATGAGCTGGACACTGGGGTTCCCAGTATTCCCCCTACATCAGTGATGTCAAAGATACGGCCCGCGGGTCACATCCGGCACCCGGGCCCTATCTATACAGCCCACGATCACAATGTGATGCAGAAAGAAGAATCATGTATACTGTACAATTAAATAAATAAAATGTTATAATAATTCAGTACATTTTTTTTATTTGAATCTAGCTCGCCTACGCATTCTAAATTTAATATACGGCCCTCTGCAAAATTGAGTTTGACACCTATGCCCTAGATGATTGTGGTAAAAACTTAACGTTTCCACAACCTTCAGCAATTGACAGTGGGAGAACCACATGAGCAGCTGAGTCGCACTTTGCTCTTAACATTTAGTTCGTTTTGATCGGGAAAAACGACTTGCAGAACTTTTAAAAGCCATGGCGTTGGAAAATTAGTGTTTTAGTGAGTGTGTGAGAAAGTGGCTCAAAAATCGCTAAATAAACACTGGTTCTGTGAACAATTTTTTTGTTTGTGATTGGTTGCGGCAGTCACTTGCTTTGCTGCACAGTTCAACACCACGCGACGTCAGCATGCTGACAGCTCAGCGGTGTCCAAAAGATGCAACGTAACTAAAAGACGCTCACAATACCATGGTGGTGGCTTCCTCATGTGCAAATGAAACCAATGATAACCCAATGCTAGTTGAAAAATATGAAAATCTGGTCAGCTATTCAAACGAGAACTTGGGCAAAAAATTGAATGAAACTCTACTCCATGAAATTAAAGACAAGCTTGCCAATTGGGTGGTTGTGGTTTATTTCATAGGAGGAAAAAACTCAGAATTAAACAAAGAAGCAGAGAGGCTGAATAAAACAATTGAGGATCTTAAGTCAAATGGAAACACAACTTCTCAGCCAAGCTATGCTGCAGCGGCCAGTAAGGCAACAAGTTTAACAAAAAATAAAATCACATCCGCAAAAAAGCTCTCTTTTCACGAGTTCAAGATGTGGCGAAAACCTAAAATAATTGTGGAACAGGTTATCAAAATCATAAAACAATCAAAAGACAGTGTTGAAAATAATTAAATGAGGAGTACCAATAACTCAGTAATTATCGATGCAGAAACTAAAGAGGATGTCAAAAAATTGATGGAACACAAAGAATTAAATGAGAAGCTAAAACGCAAGCTTCCAAGAAAGAGGAGATCATTGGTAATCTTATATGATGTACCAAAAAATCTGGAAATAAATGATTTCATAGACAATGTATATGAGCAAAATTTTGAAGTAAAACAATCGAAGGAGGAGTTCGCAAGCGGTTTCTGCTCTAAATTTAAGACAGGACCCCGTGAAAAGCCAACTGTTCATCACGTTATAGAAGTAAGCCCAGCTATGTGCAAATTATTATTAGAGCAACATAAAATATACGAGGAATTCAGTGTAATCAATTTCAAAGATTACACCGTGGTGCCAACTTGTGTCAAGTGCAGAGACCTAGGACATGTGAGTAAACAGTGCCAAATAGACATAGAGACTTGTAGTCATTGTGGTCAGAACCATCACAAGTGTGATAAGAAGTCGATGCCTCAAATGTGCATCCCATGCCAGAGAAGAGGTAAGTCATGCAAAAACAAGGGAAAGGATTGTCCCATGTATCAACTGCTACTGCAATGCCTAGTCAACAGAATAGATCATGGTTAGTCTACCATCCAGAAATCCAGAAATGATGGCGAATATTACAGACCTGATATACAGAGCCGTTCAGATTGCATTTGGAAAAGTGGGAATGAAAAATCAGAAGAAGAGAGGCAATCCGCAAACTTGAAGACGAAGAAATGCTGCAAGAGCTGAAACATTTAGAAAGAAGAAAGCGATGGAATTGCAGGAAATGATGGCAAGCACCAGCGTGCAAACAGATTGGCAGCAGTTAATCGATGAGCAATTGGATGAAATTTTCTCCACCTCTGACTCGTATTATTGCCAGCGTTTTGTTAGAGGCGGTGGGCTCGGATATTCCAAAGAAAATGAAAATAATCTTCGCAAACCAAGTATGTATACCAGCCAAATAAAACACCTGAACTTTGTAATAATCAAACCGAATCCCATTACTGCAGATCCAGTGGCATTGTACACCAATTTTGAAGATACACTTCAGCTAATAAGACTTGAAGAAGTACATATACTAACACTTGCCCTCTGACATTTGACAAGAGTCCTCAATCCTGGCAGTAAAAACAAAATGTTCCCACTACCTTAAGAAAATTGGCAGAATACAACTGAGCTCACTAAATCTTCCAACAGATCCTTCTCAGCTCCTGACTCTAGTTCACAAGATTTTTGAGAGAAGAGGACAAATATTTGATCCTGAGGAAACATACAAGCATTTTGTCATGACCCATGGACACATTCTGTTAGATACAAGACTACCTTGGCCTCAGTGCAATGTGCATAGAAGACACCCGTAAACTCCATGTTAAAACTTACTCAATTGAATACTAAAGGAAGCGCCATGGTTCTAAATAAAATCAGAGAAATTGAGATCAGATATTATTTGTCTACAAGACCATGCTCCTGGCAAGGCAAAATCCCGCACATGCCTGTAACATCATGAATAATCACAGAGGGCAATAACCCAATGGCAGCAATAATCTTTTAATATAAACAAATAACACTTACAAAAATTACGCAGTTATGTGATGAACACATGGTATGTGCTGAGATAAGAGCAGCATGGGGAAGCTTCATAATGGTAAGCATGTATTTCCAGTACAGTGATGAGATCTTCCCATACCTAGATAGAATACAGCAGATAGATGCAGCTCTGGGAAATTATCCACTAGTTATTGCAGTGGACGTCAATGCAAAGCCTGCTATTTGACACAACAAGAAGACTGACAGGAGAGGGCAACTTCTAGAAGAGCTATTAAGCAAATTGGGTCTAGAGGTTAGAAACCAAGCACATAATCCTCCTACTTTCTGCAACAGTGCTGGCACAAGAGCAAATATTGATGTATCAATTACAAACATTCATGCGGGAAATCTGCTTTGGACTTGGAAATTACTTGACAACATGACAACAAGTGATCACAATTTGACTGTCCATGAACTGGGCAGAATGCAGACAGAAGAAAGTAGTGGCAACGGAAGCATTAGGACAGCATATAACATCAAGAAAGCTGCATGGTAAAAATTAACCAATGTGTCCACTCCACCGGGTTTGCCAGAAAATTACTTTGATGTAGACAAAGCCGCAAGAGAGCTGAAATCTGCAATACAAAGTGCCATGAAATGGGCAATACCACTAAAAAAGATAGTAGATCCCACTAATAAAATATGGACAGAAAAACTTCAGAAACTATAACTAAACATGAGAAGAGCAAGAAGAACGTATCAACGAAACATGGTGGCAGCAGACAGAAGTATCCTCCTTGAATGCTACAGGCCAAAGTGGCAGATTTTCAAAGAGGCAATCAGAGAGACAAAACAAAAATGCTGGGAAGCCTTTGTGATGGGAAAACCTTATGAACAATCCAAGGGGTATTCCTTACAAAATAGCTGCAGGTAAAATCAGGCATCCCACAATACCATCCACAGTAAAGAGAACAGATGGATGACTAACCACGAATTTGAGAGACTCAGCAGAGCATTTATTAAAAGTTTTGCTTCCTGATGAAAACTCGGAAGAAGAAACAAAGGAACAAGCTACACTATGAAGAAACATGGGGCAGCCTTGCTGGAGTGAAGAGGACGGAAGTAACATTACACATGAAGAAGTAATAACCGCGATAAACAAAATTAAAAAAGGAAAGGCTCCCGGTCTGGAAGGAATTCCATAAAATTAACCCCTGTCCTAAGCAGACTCCTGAACGAATGCCTATATCAGATTAGAGTTACAGGAATATGGAAAAACAGTGAGGTGGTAATTCTAAAGAAAAAGGACAACAAGGATCCTCTTCTACCAAAATCTTACCAGCCAGTTTGTTTATTGAATGTGCTTGGCAAAGTTCAAGATAAGATTCTATGCAAAAAATTACAAAACCACCAGGATCTTCAGGGAATGAATCCTAGTCAATATGGATTTAGAACAGGAAAGTTGACAGAGGATGCCATTAATCAGTCAATGGAAATAATTTGTAGCAGTACAAAAAAGTACATAGTGGGCATATTTGTGGACATCTCTGGGGCATTCGACAATTTATGGTGACCTGCCCTGTTTGAAAGGGTGAGGGAGATTGGTTGACCGAGAAGATTATGCTACACCTTCAGGGACTATTGCAGATTTAGAACTGCTTCCTTGAGATGCCAGAACTCTTTCATCATGAAGACCCTTACTAAAGGATGCCCAAAAAGTTCAGTTTGCGGTCCAATATTCTGGGATATAGGGATGGAACCAGTGATCAAACTAATTGCTTTTGCTGATGAAAAAGCTACAAGAGCAGAAATTGTGTACAGTAGTAATTTAGTACTGAATTGCATCAGCCAATGGTGCAGTGAAGTCAAGCTAAGTTTGGCACCACATAAAACAACATTTATGTTGACTCGAAAACCTACAATAAGAATTGATGATAAATCAATTTGTAGAAACCCAGTGTGCAGGCACTTGGGCATTCCATTGGATGAACATTTAAATTTCGAAGCCCACTTAGAGAAGACAATGGCATGAGCAGTGGTGGTCATGAGTGAAATCATTAATATCGGCCAACGAAAATTCACTGTTCCAGTCTAAACAATAAGACTATACCATGATGCAATTTTATCCATTTTGGTGGGCTACTCAGCAAGTGTGTGGGCAAAATATCTGAGAAAAATAAAACTAAAACAGTGAGTCAGACGTGTCCAACGAGGAATACTTTTAAGATTGACAGGAGCATACCAAACCGTGGCAACAGATTCATTAACCATTGCCACTGGTGTATGGCCACTGGACCTTGAAGTAAGGAAACAGGGTGCCACATACTGGCTCAGAAAAGGGAAACAAGATAAGGTAGCAGAATTGCAGATCACGGGCCATACAATAGCTGGCTCCGAAGTCGAAATATTGTGGACTCAAACAGGTGCGAATATGGTCAGGAGAGTATGCCAGAGCACGTGGTATGGGAATGTGAAAAAACAGCCAGTTTGAGAGAACACCAACAACCTTGGCTGCAAGGGATGAGAATATTCGACATACTACACGGCGAAAGTTTGTGCCATTTGCTGGACGAGGCAGCTGATCTAGATTCAAAATTTTGGAAGGAGAAATTTGTAGAAAGGAAAAATGCCAAGTGAAATCAAAGGCCACAGATAGCGGAAGAGGAGAACAGAACTACAACTCATGGAATAGGGGAAGCTAATTCCAGAAACAACTGCAGAGGGAACAATTATGCTGGAAGTCTGACTTTCACAACACCGGATTGACGGAAGATATCCTAAGACAATGAGAAACATCAATTGGAGGAGGAACTTCAGTGTGTTCCAGAGAGGCTGTCTTCTGAGTGACAGCTAGGGCCATCTTGGAATTCCAGGAGGTCAACTCTTGATGGTCTGGATGGCTGACTTTGCTGCCGGTTCTGGGAGACTACCTTTGGAGACAATAAAAAAAAAAAACAAGGAAAAAAATGAACATTAGTGGAACTAAAGAGCGGCTGTGACAATTGGTGGTGGTAATAGTAGTATTAGTAGTAATACTGGTATTAGTAGTAGCATTAATAGTAATGTTAGTAGTATTGTTAGTAACAATAGCAGTAGTAGTAGATGTAGTGGTGGTGGTGGTACGCACTCTGTTTAATAACAGTTGACACAGTAGACACACTGGAACCTGAATCAAAATCTTCTTGCCTTCATTGTTTATAAAGTTAATATGTTAGATTTAGAAGATATAAATATATATACATGTAAAATGATGGAAATTAGGGCCCAAATTAGAGACTAGGCGCTGGGCTATGTTTATTTGGGAAAATAAACAAATAAATAAATAAATAGATGACTGTGGGAAATCATTTAAAAACCACAATCAGGACAGGCAGTATGTGGGAACCTGTTCCTGTCATTCTGCCCTGAACCAGAATGGAAGTAGCATAAAGAGTGAAGCCACACTGGCAAATGTGAAGATCACCTGATGTATACCCAAACAGAAAACAGTGAAAAAGATGATGCAGCATTAAAATGTTCCAATCACAACTTTCTGTTTTCTATACTGTAGGTAAAAACCAAAATATTTGTTTAGAATGCCATCGAATCCATAATACTTTAATTTTTGTATCAGAATTTTATGAACAAAACAGTCAAATGCCATTGACAAGTTACAAAAAATCCCCATACGCAGTAATTATAATTTATTCCATCTAAAATACTTTCTGTAAACACAAATATAGCTTACTCTATTTAACAGCCCTTTTGAAAACTGAATTGTGATTTGGTAAGTATATTTTGTTTTTTAAGGTGCTAGTTAACTCTAGTCTATACTGCTTTCTCAAAAATTTTGGAGAAGGCAAATAATATTTAAATATATGGCATATTGGCCATCCTTCCGCAGTTGCTTGTTACACAATTTTAAATGAAAACACCGTCTATTAGCAACTGGTTTTATTCGTATAGGCTCAAACCAGTTGCTAATAGATGGCGTTTTAATTTACAATATTTAAATAATTTGATGTAACTGACTTATCCCCCTTTTTATAGAATGGCTTTGACTACAGCACCCCTAAGCCTTTCTGGGAAGGTAGTCTGAACTAAGATATATCAAACTGTTAACTTAGAACATTTCTTAATTCTGTAGTGGATGGTTTAATTAATTTGCAGGAAATCCCATCTTAACCACTCAAGTTTTGCTCTTAAGAGACATAATAACCTTCCTTATTTCTTCTGGAATAGCTGAATTTATACACATAAATACCTAATGACATATTTGTCTTAGCCTGTATTCACTAAATCCATACTGTGAATCACTGAGCTACTGGTAATCAACTTATCAGCAACAAGTGAACAATGTTTATGTCAACAATTGAGTAGTTTAATTCTAGTGAACTTTCTTTGGTGTATATGGCATTTCTGATCTGATTGTTTTTCCCTGTTCATTTTTTTTTATTCTTACTTTTTCTTCTACAGTTAAGATTGTATGATATATTTAGTTTCATTAATATTCTTGCTGAGTATTTTTCAGTACTGCTAGCAATGATTTTTATTATTAGCATTGTGAAAGTTCCTAGAAGCAATATTTAATTTTCTTCTAAAATTGCATGATGTTCTAATGTCCACACCTATCCATGGTTTCTGTTCTTTTAGAGAAACACAACACATTTTCATGGGGAAGTAGCTTTCAAAGTAATTTAAGACAATGTTATTAGAAATTTGATATTTTCCATTCATACTTTGTGCACTGTAAACCTGTTTCCAGTATGTGTATTAATGGAGTTTCTAAAATAACTAACTGATTCATTATTTATTACTAACCAAATTTTGAAAGCATTACTCTTCGATGTATTTCCTATTACAGTGTCGATGGTTAATATCTAGGCAACATCATTGGCACCGCCATTCAATAATAATAGATGGCTTGACTGTATAACTGAATCTTGCCATATTTAGGAATAGATTATCTATTGATGAGTAATTACTATTCATTATTCTAGTAGAAAAAATATCTGTTTGGGTTAGATTGTATGAGCTCACCAAATGACTTCAACATGACTTTACAGGGTAAGTACTTAAAAAAATCTATATTAAATTACCACACAAGCTTTTGTTAATATGATGAGATAGATAAAATAATCCCTCACTTACCACAGATAAAGGCAGGAATAACAGAAAAAGACATAAAGATACAAACACACACAAAAAAAAACAACAAACACATTTCACAATATTTTGGGTAATGACCTTAGTCTAATTGGAGGTGAGGTATATGGCAGAGGGAAAGATGTAAACATATCCAGATCTGCTATATGATGAAATATGTTTGGATTGGTGGTGGGTGTGGGAGGAAAAAAGCTGACCAACGATAATTGAGAATTTCGCAATTGTGTAGCACCGGTGTCAAAATATTAATCAAAATAATACTTGCTGATACTTATATCATTAAAATGATAAACATTTCCAACATAATGGACAAATCATCCTTACTCCAAGTCAGCACTACAGTAATGAGAAGCTACATTTTAGTAAGTTTTATTTGACATACCTAATCCTATAGTTATATGTTGTTTAACCAGTATAAAACATCAATTTTATTAAAAGCATTCATTTAGGTGAACTGTCAATTCATCCATTTTGTTCCTCAATCCTCTGATCTTTTGATGTACTATATTAATACCTGATGTATTAGGATTTGGGGAAGACTGTATTAGTCTCCTATAACTAAATGTCAACCTCTCCTTCACATGAAAACTGAATGATTCCCAGTGCAAGACATCACTAAATGGTTATTAACAACCATCTTAGTGGAGGGAAAAGCGCTGGATGTGGTCCATAGCACCCTCTCGCCTTGCAGTTAGAATTGGAACCTGATGACAGATAAGACATAAATGATGAATGGCATGGGGATGCAGAAGGCAAAGGGAAACCACTGTATTTAAGACCAGAAGGGTATCCAGAGGCCATGCAATCATATAAAATTATATACAGAATAATTTCTTTATCCTGGTTAAAATATTTGAAAGGGAAAATGAACCCACAATCAGAACTCTAGGTTAGAACTGCTCTTGGAGGAGTCATACAATGAATGGAAACATTCTAAGAGATGGAGCATGTAATGTTAAAGTTTCAGTAGAGCAGGTAGATTAGAAAACTTAAAAGGGAGATAGTGTGACTAACGTATATTGTGGTTGAGAGAGGTAGGTTAAGTTGAACGATGTACAGGATTTCTGTTCTGGGAACTACAGAACATTTAGCACAGAAACTGTCAGTGCAGCTATAGATGTGTGATTTATAATGAAGAAGAGAGTAGGGGAGTAGGTGATTATGAACAGTTTAGTGACAGGATTATTTTGATGATAGTAGAAACTAATCCTGCTCCAACCACAATAGTTACAAGTGTATATGCCAACATCAGAGGAAGATGATAAAATAATAGAGATATAATAATCAAAACAAGGTATTAATTCAATATAACAAGGGGAAAAATCTAATAACGAAGGGTAACTGTAATGCAGGAGTGGGTGGAGGAAATGAGGGGAGGGGTGTAGGATGTTTTCCTCTAACAGAAAAAAATGAATGAGGAAGCACATTATTTGAATTTTCTTGAAACTGTAAACTCAACATGGTAAACACACTAAGAACCATTCACAAAGCTATACACTGGGAAACATACAGGGAAGACAGGTAGATATCATGATAAAACAAAAATTCAGGAGTCAGATTCTGGACTGTAAAAAACATCCAAGATCTTATACAAGCTGTGGCCACAATCTGATAGTTATAACACACAGACTGGAATTCAAGAGAATAAAGAAGCAACACAGGCAGGGTAGACTAGAACTTTTAATTTTATAAAATGAGTTCCAAAATATCAATACTAAAGAACATTCTATAAATTAAGTGGCTACAATCAAAGTAGAGAATCATGAGAGATATGCATTAGTTAAAAAGGGCATGAGACAAGGTTGTAATCTATCCCCATTAATATTCAACTTGTATGAAGAGGAAACAATAAAAAAGTAAAAGTAAAATTTGAATGTGGCAAATGTGTTCAAGGAGAAAATGATTTGCCGATTATAATGCCCTGTTAACATAACAGGCTAAGGATATTGATAAGTTACTGAATAATAATAGCAGATTAAACCTAAAATTGTGATCCAACACAATGTTACTTATGAAGCAAAATTGCAACTGATACCCGAGCAGAAATGAAGTTAAAAGCAGCATCAGAGAAAAGTACTTTCTTGGAAATGAGAAATCTTTTAGTTTCATATATTGATCTAGAACTCAGAAACCATGTGGAGCTTAGTACTATATGGTAGCAAAGCATGGAATTTGGGAATAACAGAAAGAAGGAAAATTGAAGCATTTGAAATATGGTGCTGTTGAAGGATGCTGAAAATTACGTGGACATATAAAGATTGAATTGCATTTGTTTTGGAAATAAAGGTTAGGAGTCTTACAGAAGAAGAGATATGATGTTAGGCTGGTTTTTTAAGACATGGGGATTGGTTAACTTGTTAGTGGACAGAATGGACGTAGGTAAGAACTGTAGAGGTAGACATACATTAGAATATATGAAGCTGATAATATGGGAAGTAGGTTCTAAGCCGCATATTGAGACAAAGACTATAAAGAGATGGAGGATTGCATAAAACCAGTTGGGACACAGATAATTAAAAGAAAATAATTATATCTGCAGAGTTATTAATTTTGGTGTCTGAAAACTAATTACAGCCTAAACTAATTTTTGTCAAGAATCTGTGCATTACAATTGACACTAAGCTTTTTTTTTAAAAAAATGGTCTGCCCTATCACTATCAATTGTAGGAATCCTTTCATGAGAGGTGGTGGCTCCAACTGAATTTCTAGCTATCTGCAGGTACCAAGCCCACACCTGAATGAATGTCAAATGAAGCAGCTGTTTCAGGAACAGTTTTACTTCCCTCAAAGCAGAATTCATCTGTGGCAAATCATAGTGAGAAAATGTCAAGGGAAAATTTTAATGCTGCGTCATGTGGTTCATTGTATTTTGAGTGAAGATACATCAGTTGTAAAGTACAATAGGGTTCTCTACTGGGGCCATTACTGTTTTTAACATATATAAATTATCTATCCCCATTACATATAAAAATTCAAAATTTGTGCTATTTGCAGATTACACAAGCTGGTTAGGTCATGTGGTCAGAACCAAACCTGCCAGGTCAACCATAGAGAGAATAATAGCTACGAGTGAAAAAGACATCCCTTTAGAAGCCCGATGAAGCCTTTTTATAGTAAATTAACATAAATTTATCAGACAAAATGGAGACCTCTGTGGCATGGAGCTTGGAGAAGATAGATGTCAGTACCCAGGGGTTGACAGAATAGGCAACCCATTACCTAGGGGTAAAATACGAGTGGGATCTTCTGCCTTGCAAATTCGGTAGTGGACTGTGAATGGCTATGTAAGTAAAATACGAACAGAAATCTTCTGATATATTAGGCTTAGCAAGCCTGAGCAGTGATCAACAAATTGCTTTCAACATTAAAATGAGCATGAAATGAATTTAAATCACTAACCAAGACATCCTACATATATTTCCTTTGTTACAAATGGTGGTGTGCAGCCCAATGCTGGGCAATGGAAGGATGTGGGGAACCTGAAGATGAGAAAAATAATGCCAAAGATGAGAATGGGTGATTAAATCTAAAATCACTAACTGGAATATGTGAAGAGCTAGTTGTGATGGAAAAAAGACAATTCAATGTGACAGTTTAAGTGAAAGCAAATAGAAAAGATCAGGGAAGAAAATTTTGAGACATGGATACACCCTGCACTGTAATGTAAAATGGAAAGAGACACAAAATCTAATAGGTTTTATACTGAGTAAGAAAGTATAAGATTTTGCAGACGTTTCATATAATAACTAGCTTTCCCCGGCAGGCATAGCAACACCTGTTTTTCTTTCTTAAGTGGGTACACATATGCAAAACAGACATATTTACATTCACGAAATAAATTTAAGACAATTTTTTTATGCATTAAATTAAAATTGAAAGAGTTTATTCCAGAACTTTGGGATATTTAATACTTTTTTTCCTTTAGTTTTCTGCAAAAACAGCATGGCTTACTGGGTAGATTTACCCCTTTTGATTGGATTGTAGTAAACATTCTCCATTACCATCCACTTTGACAGAATTCCCTACCGATACAAAAAATGAAAGTTGCCTGTCTAATTTAATCTTAAGATGGGTAAAGGGGAAGATCAGGCACAGTTTTGTAAACCAAATTTAACATTATTTTTGGCTTAAAGACCATTAGCACAAACTTCCTTATAGATCAAATAAAAGCTGCAGATTTTTTAAAATTTCAAGTTCAAATTGAATCAGTACAACACCGTTTGACAGCAAATGTTATGGGCTCTGAGGATATTATGGATATCACTATCTAGTTTGGCAGATTTCCCTAATATTTTTGAGATTGTATAAAGAACATTGGCGAAAAGTAAAGAGGGGAAAGGGGGAGAAGGGTGCATGTTTAACAAACCTAATCTACCAAAGAGGGCATACTATGCCACTGATCACATACAACTCTTAAAAATTACTGCTCCCACCTAAATTTTGAACAGGGCACCAGACCAAATAAATTTTGAAAGTAAGGGCCTGAACCACCGAACTACTAGATAGCTCTGTTCTAAAGCATATTTGTGCTAAGTGCTTTCAAAATTGGATAAAACTATGGGTTTGTATGAACAACAATAACAAAATTAAGGGAGGTGGGAGAAGGAGGATAATCGTTAAACTTTTGTAAACCAAATCTTGACAGAATTTTTCTATTTGTTTTAAAGTATACATGCAAAGTTCATCAAATTTGGATAAAATCGATGTGTTTGTATGAAAATATTGTTAAATATTAAGAGGAGGAGAGAGGTTGGCTTTTGCAAACCAAATTTAGAGAGTATTTTTCTGTTTGTTATAAAGTATACATATACAAAGTTCCATCAATATGGAATAAAGACTATGGCTTTGTATAAAGAACAGTGGAAAAATTAATGGGTGGGGTGTGTAAAGGGATAGAGAGGTTGGATTTTTGTAAAACAAATGTCAACTGTATTTTTTCGTTTCTTTTAAAGAATATGTGTGCAATGTTCAGTCGATATTGGATAAAAACTGGGGTTCAGTCTAAAGATAAATGGAAAAAGGTAAAGAGGCAAAATTCAAAGAGTAGTTGGATTTTTTTGAACCAAATGTGGATAGCGTTTACCTTTGTTTTAAAGTATGCATTTGTAAAGGTCCATAAAAATCGGGTAAAAACTTTGAGTTTGTGTAAAGAACATTGGAAAAAACTATGGGAAGGAGGGTAAAGAGAAAGGAGGGTTCGATTTTTACAAACTACATGTTGGTAGTATTTTTCTCTTTGTTTTATAATATATGTATGCAAATTTCTAACAAAATCAGACTAAAATTATGTGTTTGCATAAAGAAGATTAACCCTTTGACTGCTGATGGCGGATCGTCTACCTGCCACGCTGAGGCCTGCTACCTGTGCTAAGTGATTATTCCTGGGGACGGAGCGGCCCGCGCTGCCCCACCTGGTCAGTGCTGAATATTCCTGGTGGAGCACTGTGGCCTCTCGCGGCTGATACACAATAAATGCTCTCACTACATAGTTTCTCTGCAGATTAATTACTGCAGAATCAAACTGAATCATTAACCCTATTTTTTGTCACTAATAATTATATCTTGCTTTTAGTTTTTACTCTATTTTTGCAGCTTATGTCAAAAGCGTCGTAATTCTTAAATTTACCTCAACAGTTTACTGTTCTTTCTTGCATACCCGTTTATAACAACTGCAATTTTCTATAGGTTCCTTACTGTATTAGAGTGTTATTGTGCAATCTAAAGAGTGTAGATTCAAAGAAGATGCTAGAAATATTTTACATCCACACTTACAATACTGCGTACAGACCACGACTGTAAAATTAGAGATATTCGAACTCATACAGAGAGTTAAAGGCATCCGATTTTTTTTCTTGGGCTATTCACGAATATATAAAGACACCTGAAAATGATAACTGTACAAGCAGCCTCCCCCACACACCGAAATTTGGCTTGTGGAATATCTTTGTAGATGTAGATTTCCCAAAATATCTCGATGTTGACTGAATGTTTGCTGCGCTTTGTATTTACCCTATTATACGTAATTTATTTCTTTTGATGAAATTTGTTCCACATAAGTACTCAACAGAGTTTCAACATTTCAAAGCTGTGAAGTGTCTGTCCATTAATTACATGAGGTGAAATAGGGGGAGGGAGTTCCGGCGAAATCTCACGAAATCTCACAAAACTTCACCAAGTAACAAAAAGTGGTATCTGGACATAAGTTCACTAAAAATTGGAATTTAGAAGAACATCTCTGGTCCAATATTCACTAATTTTCAATTTTTTTCACGCGAGGCATCAGAAGACAAAAGCTATGAAACAATACATTTCATCATATCCAGTATCTTTCCACTTTGATATTCGAGAATGCACTGATTCTGGAGTATTCTCCATAGTGGTTATATAAAACCGATTCTTTTCATCAGTATATATTTCATCAGTTCTTGTAAAAAATAACATGAAAACTGACAGAATATTGGCACATTCCCTATTTGACACACATGTCCCGATAGCATCATCAAATGTGACTAACTGGACGAAAATCATTTTCTTTCCAGTCAGATTTATCGCCAAGACTATCACTATCACTTTCTGATTCTTCAGATTCAGAACAACTAACATCTCTTGTTGAAACATGAGACTGCATTGTCACCCCTGCTGACGAGTATGGTTTGATTCTGTGGAAAAGCTATCACTTCCATCAAAATCAAGTAGTTCATCCTCATGTCGCTCCTCTAAGAATTCCATGATTTCTTCCTCAATGCACCCACTGCATCTTGCCATTTTCTTTAAAAACAGGACACAAAGAACACTATATAATTTCCTTGAACAGTGAACTGTAGAGCGAAGCCTAGGCTCCCAACAGACAAACATTCGGACGATAAGTAGCGACCAGAACTGCAAAGGCTATTGAGAAATGGGGCGTGAAGTCTGCTGTACGACTCAGGTAGTGGCGCATATATATTCGTCATCAGCACTCAGGTAGCGGCAGACGAGTGTGACTTAACTCGTCAACAGCGCTCAGGGGAAAACCGGCGGATGTGACTAACCTCGTCATTAGCACATGGGGACAGCAGGCAGCATGACGAGTAAACTCATCATCAGCAGTCAAAGGGTTAACAAAATTAACAATAGAGGGAGGGTAAAGGGGAAGAGGGGGTGAGATTATGCAAATCAAATGTAGACATTATAATTCTTTTTTTAAGTAAAAACAAAAAAGAATTATAATGACCCGTAGGTTGGTTGAATTATTCCGAAGGAAGCATACTAAGCCATTGTGTCAGCCACAGGATGGCTACTTCCTTTCCTCTGTGACCAACACTTTAATGTGGAATCTGAACCACAGAATTTCTGGTAATTCCTTGTGGTCATATACTATTCTTAAAAAATTCCTGCTCCTTCCGAGGTTTGAACCTGTGACTATAGACATAATCTTTTATGACTAAGTGCCTTAACAATTGCGCTACCAGACAATTCTATTTGGAAGTTTACATGTGCTGATTACTAACAAAATCGAATAAAAACTGTAGGCTTGTATTAGCAACATTTACAAAAATTAAGGAGAGGTTAAGTTTTTGTAAACCAAACATAAACAGTATTTTTCTATTTGTTTTAAAGTATAGGTATGTGTATACAAAGATTAATCAAAATCAGATAAAAAGTGTGTGTCTGTATGAAGAATATTGGCAAAAATAAAGGGGTTAGTGAAGGTGGAGAGTGGTGCATTTTTGCAGACCAAATGTAGACAGTATTTTTCTTTTTGTATTATATTAAAAATAAGTCAGTACACAACCTGAAGGTTGGTTGTATCCTCCCAAAAACAGATTTCCTGTTCCCTCTGGGATTGGAGTCCATGACATTAACTTTTGGAACTAAACACCTTAACCACTTAGCTACCTTACCACTTTGGTTTTAAGTATAAGTCTGCTATGTACTATCAAAATCAGATTAAAAACTGTGTGGTTTGGCAAAAATTAAGGGTGGGAGGGAAAAGGGGGAGAGGGGTTGGATTTTTGCAAACTAAATATTGGCATTTAATTTCTCTGTTTTATAGTATAAGTTTGAAAAATTCCACCAAAACTGGACAAATAGGTTTGTAAAAAGAACATTTGAAAAAATTGAGGGCTGTATAGCAGGAGAGGGGAGGGTATTTTTAGATTTTTTTTTTGGCCAGAAACCTTCACAGGCACATACCCAATAACTCACCAAAGTTTCATTGAAATTGGATGAATGGTATACAAACAAACGTATAGAAGATGAACAAACCAACAAACCAGCCAATACACAAACAAACATTCATTTTTATAAATTATAAGATAAGATAAGATGACAGAATCATCCAAGCAGAGATACCTATACAGCTGTATATAGTGACCATCTTAATAATGGATGCCCAGGTAGGATGGGATAGGATGATTAGTCCGATTGGATACAATAGAAATTCAGGGGAATAACTGATTAATCTATTTATTTAATTTAATTTAATTCCAATGGAGCACAAGCTCCGATGGCAATTTCTGTAAACACCCATCTTCCCCCTTTTCTACACACACCTGCATTTGCCCTTTACAAATTTTAACTTTAAATTCTTTCAAGGTTTTTGGCAAATTATTCATCATTTCTCTCGGTAACTTATTCCCATCCCTAACATCCTTACATAAAAAAGAGAATCTTCCTACACCCTTGTGCCTGAAATCGAGTGCCAGCTTGTGATCATGGTCATCTTTTTCCTTCCATGCATTACTTTCAATTCTTACACCAATATCTTCCCATGCCTCATCACCAATATATGCCTTGTACACTCCCATGACCCTCTTCACCCTCCTTCTGTCTTCCAATGAGTCCCATTCCAGCTCTTCTATCATATCTATTACTTATTGCATTCTGCGATAATTTCCAGAAACAAATCTAGTAGCCCTTCTTTGCACCTTCTCCAACTCCTGTATTATGTGGGTCCCATACTACACTACAATATTCAAGCAATGGTCTGACCAAAGTTTTGTAACCCAATTCCTTTACTTCTCTCATACATCCCCTTATCACTCTCTCCAACAAATGATGAATTTTGAAACCTTTTCCTGCTACCTGTCCAATGTGTTCTGCCCAGTTAAGCTTGTTATCAAATGTAATGCCAAGATATTTACATTTAAAGTCTTCAATAAGCAATTCTTTCCCCACATTATAGTCATAATGAACCTTTATTTTTTCATTTGTGTATCTAATAAGCTGACTCTTCTTTGCATTTATCTTCATCCCATGTTTACCAACCCAACTAGATATCCTTTCCAGATCACCCTGCAATTGTTTACAATCCTCAACCATTTTGATCCTTTTATATAACATTATGTCATCAGCAAACAATCTAATTTCTGATAGTAAACAATCAACACAATTATTCATTAGAATAATAAATAGCAATGGACCCAATACGCTACCATGTGGCACTCTCATTTTTACTTACATTTCTTTTGATACCGCATTTCCTACCCTAATTTCTGTTTTTATACCTTTCAAAAATTCTATGCTGACGATGTAATCTAAAAATGCAGAATGCCTGATTTAAGAAGAGTGACAGCCACAAAGTAATCGGATTCAGTTAGAATAGAAAATATAAAGCAATGTTTCATTTCGTGATAACAACAGAAGAGACAGGGAGGCAACTTACATATCTCAAATTAATTCCTAGTGAGAGTTAAGGTACTGAATATAGATTAGTTATAACTGATGGTATTAAATTGCACTATACAAGCATGGAGAAGCAATCTAAAATGAAAGTATGGAAGCTATAGTTGGAAAATTAGAAGATTTTTATCCAGAGAGATGAGAAAAGAATAGCTCAAGTACATAAAGAATACAAACTTATGGCTAAACAAAAAATTGAGAATGGGAAAAACATGAGGCAGGAATTTATCCTAAAACTTGAAAATGCTGAAGGAAACAAAAGCCATTACACAAAACAGTTAAAAATAGGAGAGGACATCAAGAAAAGGTGAAAGCATTACAGGATAAAAAATAGGCTAGTGGTAAGGAAGACAGGAAATATCAGACAAGGAAATGGGACAGTATTTTGATAAGCTGCTAAGTAGTGAAGCAGTGAATACAGATGCCAGGGATGAAAATGGGATTACTCAGATAAATGCCACACAACATGCAGATCCCACCATAACCTAGTAAGAAGTGGAAGCAGCTTCAAAATCCTTGAATAAGAGTAAATCATGTGGACACGATGAAATTAACACAGACATGATTTAGCAGCTAGGGTGAATAAGATCCAGTGATTGTATAGGGTATTAAATGCCATTTTGAAGGACAATAATAACCTAGAGCACCGGTTTAAGGCTGTAATAGTATGCTTATTTACAAACGGCAACAGAAAAAAATGTGAATACTATATTTGACTCACACTTCTGTGTCTTTGATTGATGATCTTTGAAAACATTACAGAGAAAATGTTATTAGACGATTAACAATGTGGTCTCATACAAGGAAGAATGTTATATACTTGGTCTACAAAACTCTCAGAAAAGGGTTTCTCAATGTTGAAAAGCCCTGGGACAGCTTTGGAGGTCAAAAAGTTGGGAATGTCTGGACAGAAGAAAGGTACCAGGATCCTTAATAAACAAGATTAAAATGTATGAAAGTACAGAAGCCTTTGAAAGAATATGCAATGGAGTTTGAAACAAAAAGAGGAATACAACAGTGCAGTTCTTTGTGAACCCACTTTTCATTGCTGTGACTGATGACATCCTGAAGAAATTCAAGATGTGCATGGAAAAGGAATGAAAGCTCTACTCTTTCCTGTCAGTATCATAATTTGGGGTAAAAGTGCAGAAGAGGTGCATGAGAAGTTAAAGGCTTAGAATGAGCTGTTTAAGGAAATGGACTGAAAATCAGAAAGACAGTGGTCATGGCAATAGGTACAAGGACTTACAAGGTGAACATTCATATGAAAAATCAACAACTTCAAAATATTGGCCAATTCAAATATCTATGCAGTACTCTGAGTAAGAACAACACCAGTAGGCCTAATGTCTAAGTACAAACAGAACCAATAATGCAGCAGACATTATAACTAAGTTATAACTCTATTGTGGTGTAACAAAGTGCCCAGAAAGGATAAGCAAATACTATTTCAAATCTGCTGTATATCCATACTGACTTTGCACTACCCTCTCTGTAAAAGATAATGTCAGGCTTCAAGCTTCTGAAATTAAGTTTATGCTTACTATGCTTCAGAGGACATAGAGAGATAAAGGAAGACATGAAATCAATCATGTAGAAGACACATAAGTGTAGCAATATCCATTCGGCGGTCTCACCTTTAGTGATATGAACATATCTAAAGGGGGAGGAAGAAAGAAACGCAACAAGGCCTTGTTTAATATGGAATCAAAGGAAAGAGGAATGAAGGGAGGCCTAAACTGACTTGAATATACTAACTCAAGGGTGATTTGGAAGACTACTCACTGACATCGTCCTTTCATGAACAGGAAGAAGTAAAGAGTACACGTGACCAGAACCCAGGAAACTGGAGTCACAGAATGATGATGACTAGCATATTAATTAAAAATACTCCAGATTTCTCTACCAAAAATATTAGAATTTATGACTTTGACCATATATATAATTGGTTTACAGCTTACCTTTGATATAACTCAATAGATGCAATTTAGTATGTTACACAGATTATCACCAGATAGACGTAAAAAATTTCAGGCCAGACCATTTAAGAAGTAGATGTTGCAAATTTCTAAGCTTGCATATCAATCATACTTTTAATCATAGGGTCCACGCTTTTGACTTACTAAAGTGATTGGTTGCAGTCATATTTACAATTTGTGTAATATCAACAATAAGTGACATCCATATGAGGAACTAGTTTATATTACCTATTTTCACTCCTTAATATCAAATACAATAATGTCCAGAGCCCAAAAGTCAGTAATAAGGATTGTGTGTCAGGTTAGCAGCATAACATCAATTATCCAAAAAACTTTTTTTATTTTTTTAGAAATTGTGCACTATTTTAGAGAAGTGTCGACATTGTCTCCATTTACAGTAAACCTTCATGCTCGTTTTATTCTGGAATTTCACTAACAAAGAACTAGGTATAATTAGTTTAATCTGCAGGCCTTTCGTTTGGTATTGTACTATCGTCGCAGTATCCTTTTAACCAATCAGACATTTGCTTTGATGTTGAACTTCTGTTGTAACCACGACGTGACAACAATTGCCAGTAGTTTTGAATTCTTACTGAAACCCGACGTGTTCGTCTCACGTCTTTGTTATTGATTTGCTGTATTGGTGAGTTCTGTTGATTTAGTATCTTGTACCAACATTATACATCTATAATGGCATTGTGTTCATTTTCTAATAGGAAGCAACTGAAAATAAGAGAACACTTTTGCTACAGGTAGAAAAAATATGTGGAAGAACAAGCAGGAGAGTTAAAGAGAAAAGGACATCATGGTGGAACAACAGAGTAAAAGAAGCAATAGCCAAAAGAAATAAAGCCAAAAAGCTCTAGATATTGCCAAGTCCTACAGAAGAATATAGAAGCAGCAAATTGGAAGTTAAAAGAATTGTACAAGAAGAAAAGGAGAAAAGCTGGGAAGATTTACATCTAAACTGGAAGAGGATAGTAAAGGGAATATGAAAATTATATGGAATTGTAAAACACAAAAGATCGGATAAGGAAACAATTACAGCAATAGAGACAGCTGATGAAATATAGTTCGCAATATAAGAAGTATCAGGGAAGCCATGAAACAATATTTTGACAAACTACTAAATGGACCTAATGGGATAAATGATGAAGAAACAAGTCAGAGGATAATAGATGAAGGCACCCCAATAACTTGGTCAGAAGTCGAGAGAGCTCTCCATAAGATGAAAAGTGGCAAGTCAGCAGGAACCGACGAAGTTACAGCAGACATGATTAAAGCTGCCGGTCCACCAGGGATACAATGGCTGTATAGAGTCCTCAGAGCAAT
>JARYHS010004263.1:0-16438 GCA_031002005.1 Vandiemenella viatica
AGTGCCTTCCTGACCTATGCACTCCCTTGCGCCTGGTATGGAGTGCCTTCCTGACCTATTCACTCCCTTGCTCCTGGTATGGATTGGCGGCTTGAGGTCTATTTCCATGCAGTGCGCTCAGCTCCTCATCGCCAGTATGCGCCTCGTGCACTACCACCTCCTATCCTTCAATGAATCCCAATCCATCTCCTTTATCGTATCAGTTACTGATTTTTTCTGCGTTAATGTTCACTAATAAGTACCTCTGCTTTCGTTTGCATTGCCTCCAAATTCTGTGTATGATGCCCAAAAATCTTGGTCCTAAACTACACTAACACATTCAAGTAGGGTCTGACAAAGATTTTGAATCCCTGTTCCTACAATTCTCTGCGACACTCCCTCGTCACCCTCTCCAGAAAGTCAAGGATTATGAAAAATCTTTTCTACCATCTGCTAAATGCATGTTTTCCACTTTAGCTTATGATCAAATTTAATGCCAAGATATTTACTCTTCAACTCTTCAAGAAACAATTCGTTCCACTGCATATATTCATAATAAACATTTAGTTATTTATCTCTGCATCTAATAAGCTGACTCTTCTTTGCACTTATCTTCATCCCATGCTAGACATCACCCTGCCGCTAGTGCCTTTCCCATCCTATAGTAAAACATTATTCCATCTGCACACAACTGCCACAGTGTCCGTACTTTTGATACTGCATTTACTCTTTCCTGTGGCCTCTCATTCGGTGATTTAAAACCGTTA
Organism: Vandiemenella viatica; assembly: GCA_031002005.1. Lineage (NCBI taxonomy): Eukaryota > Metazoa > Arthropoda > Insecta > Orthoptera > Morabidae > Vandiemenella > Vandiemenella viatica. Next base: position 747 of record JARYHS010004263.1, read on the forward strand.
ATGAATTTTAATTGTTTTCTAGAATTATGTTGTTTGAAATATTTTTAACACTCTAGAAAAGTCTTTCGCCATCTTTATTGTTCCTCTGAACATTCCATGAGGCGATAATCGGTATCGAGCAACCGGGCTCCAAATATTACTGAGACGAGTATTAAACCATTTGTTTAAGGTAGTAATCATCTAATATCTTTGGTAATGAAGTCCCATAAAGTATTATGTATTCTTTTCTGGAGATTTGCAACAATATAAAACATAAAATGCACGCAAAGCGTTTTTTGATGGCGACGTTGTTTGATAAGTTCAAGGAATTAAGGGAATTCAGTGAAAGTAAAAACCTGCAAACATTCATAATATTAATAAAATATAAATATTTGGGTTTATTTTTTCGGATGCTAGTTTAAAGCAATATATATTTTCAAAATAAAAATAAAATTCGTACATTTTAATAAGTTTTCATGATCGTAAACCACGATAATTTGAAAAACACAAGTACACGCTTAATGTGCACGATTTTGAACGGTTGCAACATACAGAGAAAATCTACGACACAGACCTGAGAAAGAGTTTGCAGCTAGGAAGTGTGAGATTAATGCAAATTTAATAAATGCTTGAGGCGACTGAAGTGGTGTGAAGCACAATTCGTTTACCTACAGTCTAATGTAAACTCTGGAATCAGTCTGAAGTCTTGTTGCTTACATGAAGATTGGACAAGAACAATAGTAGCACTATTTCATAAAGCAGGTTTGAAAACTATAGGTCGTTCAGTCTATCAGTGATAGGAAAAATTATTCAGAGAATAATACACAATGCATCACCAATGTCTGCGAGAAAGGAAACTGTTTTACAAATCAACAATATGGTCTTAGGCGAACATATTTATTCGAATCTTAGATGGTGGACCATATGGAAAGTATTTAAGAAGAATTGCACAAGGGAGGCCTAGTTGCTAGTGTCGCACCATATATTTCTAATCCATTTGACAAGGTGAACCATACAATTGTTTTATCTAATTTGAAAACTATTGGAATGGATGAAAGAGTGACTTGATGGGTAAAGGAATTATTAAAAGAAAGAAAACAAAATGTTAGAGTAGGAAGTGCAGTCTCAAAAGATATATAAACGAATATTAGAGTCCCACAGGCTAGTCTATTATGACCATTGCTCTTCATCATTATAATGAATGATTGTGTTGATGGTTTACAGTCAGCAGTTTGGTTATTTGCCGATGACAGAATGGTTTATGATATTGATTGAAAGAAGTTTTAATTAATATTTCCTTCTACTATGTCGAAGAATTTATTTATAAAGTGTCTACAAAAAATTGCCAATTGTTTTTGTAAATGTAGTTGACATAATTAATGTATCACATATGATCTGACTGTAAGTCTTCTGGTGTATATATTAATTTTTTTTAACTGCAATTTGACAACTTTCCATATCCTACAGATCCAATCTCTTATATTGGGTCCAATCGAAAATGAATGTATTGTATTGTATTAGAAGACTGTATTTGATGACTGTAAAAAGCTGCTGAATATAGTGGTGTAGTAAGGGGACCCACATTATGGATATCAAATACAGGGGATGTAGGGTGAGAGGAATGTCCAGTCAGTAGCTGTTACGAGAAAGTCGGTGTATTGAGAGTTATTGGAGGAAAGGAGTTAAGCGAAGAGAGTGTTTGGAGTGTATATTGATGATGGGGTTGGAGGGATATTGGTGGAAGAATTAGGAGAAGTGCATGTAAAGGAAAATATTATCATAGGAACAAGTTGTCACTAAATTTCAGGAATAAGGAGGGGAGAGGGGGATTGTTTTGTGGTTAAGTGTGTCTGAGAGTAGAATAAATTTCAAATAGATGTTATGAAGAATTTGCCAAAACGCTGAAGATATTTAAAATTAAAATTCGTACAAGAAAAGTAGTTGGCTGACGGAATTTAACACTCAAAGCATTTAAAATAATAATAAACGATAATAAGAAAGTGTTAGGGTATGGGAGAGGCTATACTAGTCTTTTCCAACCTAATTTCAACCTCTCCTTCACGTGGTGCACCCTGTTTGCACGGACGAGGCTCTGGTGACTGAATGATTCCCGGTATAAGGAATCACCCACTGCTTTCCAACGGCCTCCCAAAGAAGGCAGGAAGAGCGGGGAACGGTTCAGGGCACAATCTTGCCCTTGGGGTTGAAACGGCCCCTAAAGGCGGATGAATCAGAAATGATCAACGGCATAGGGATGCAGAAGGCAACGGGAAACCACTGAATTAAAGACCCAAAGGGTATCTCGAGGACATGTAATCTTCTCAAATTACATATATCATGATGGCTTCTTCCTGGGTAAAATATTCCGGAGGTAAAATAGTCCCCCAATCGGATCTCCGGGTGGGGACTGCTCAAGGAGGAGTCATCAGAATGGATAGAAACATTCTACGAGTCGGAGCGTGGAATGTTAGAAGTCTGAATAGGGCAGGTAGGTTAGAAAACTTAAAAAGAGAGATGGAACAACTTAAGATAGATGTTGTTGGGATTAGTGAGATTAAATGGAAGGACGCACAGGATTTCTAGTCTGGGGAACACAGGATAATTAGCAAACAAGCTGTCAATGGAGTCACTGGTGTAGGGTTTGTAATGAACAAGAAATCAGGGAAACAGGTGAGTTATTATGAACAGTTTAGTGACAGGATTATTTTGATGAAGTTAGAAACTAAGCCCTTCCCAACCACATCAGTACAAGCGTATATGTCAACATCACAGGAAGATGACGAAGAAATAGAAAAAATATACGCTGAAATTGAAGAATTAATTCAATATGTGAAGGGGGAGGAAAATCTAATAAGAGATAGTAGTTGAAGATCAGTTTGGGTTTTATTAAAAATCGCGGTACAAGGGAAGCAATTCTGTCTTTAAGATTAATACTTGAAGGGCGGATCAAGAAAAACAAAGATACTTTTATGGCATTTGTTGATTTAGAAAAAGCTTTTGATAATGTTAGGTGGGACAAACTGTTCAAAATTTTGAAGAAGTCAGGTCTAAAGTATTGAGATAGAAGAATACTCTATAACTATATAAGAATCAAGTGGCTATAATAAAAGTAGAGAATCACGAGAGATATGCATCAGTTAAAAAGGTGTGAGACAAGGTTGTTGTCTATCCCCGTTAATATTCAACTTGTATGTAGAAGAAGCAATGAAGAAAGTCAAAGAAAAATTTCCATGTGGCATAAGTTTTCAGGGTGAAAAAATCAGTATGCTACGATTTGCTGATGACATTGTCTTGTTAGCAGAGAGGGCTGAGGATATTGAGAAGTTACTGAATGGCATGAACAAAATACTAAAGGAAGATTTTGGACTGAATATCAATAAAAGCAAGACAAAAGTGATGAAATGTAGCAGAAATGATACCAATACTAGTAGATTAAATATAAAAAAGGATCGGATAGAATCAAATCAAATCAAATAGGAGAAGTAAGTGAATTCTGTTACTTGGGAAGTAAAATTACAACCGATGGCCGAAGCAGGAATGATGTCAAAAGCAGAATAGCACTAGCAAAAAGAGCTTTCATGAAAAAGAGAAACCTTTTAGTTTCAAATATTGATCTAGGAATTAGAAAGAACTTTTTGAAACTCTTTGTGTGGGCACAGCTCTTTATGGTAGCGAAACGTGGACTTTAGGAATACCGGAAAGAAAGAAAATTGAAGCATTTGAAATGTGGTGCTACAGAAGAATGCTGAAAATTAAGTGAACAGACAAAGTAAGAAATGAACGAGTTTCGGAAATGATGGGTGAGAAAAGAAGTTTGTGTAAGAAGCTTACGGAAAGAAGAGACAGGCTGGTAGGTCATATTTTGAGACATGCTGGATTGGTTAACTTGTTAGTGGAGATAACAGTCGAAGGTAAGAACTGTAGAGGAAGACGGAGATTAGAATATATGAAACAGATAATTGAGGACGTGGGCTGTAAGGGGTATGTAGAAATGAAGAGGTTAGCACAGGATAGGAAAGGATGGAAGATTGCATCAAACCAGTCGAAAGACTGACGACAAAAAAAAAAAATAAGAAAGTAGTACCTGGATGAAGGGTAATTTCCACTGGGACCTGCGCTGCATCGCAATTAATTGATTTGAGTTAATTTGAGTTCAACCTAAGGACTTTGACTATATATCCTGAAAAATCAACTCTTCTTGTAATTTTATGAAATTCTTGGTAGTAATTACACAGTAAAATATAAAATGAGAGTGGAATATTGAACTACCGGTAGTATCAAATAGAGTCACAAAAGAAATTTTAAATTTTTTTGATTAGGTGGCTTAATGGCGCACTGTAGCAACTGATGCCCTACTCTTTATTTATTATGGTTGTGTCCACTCCTACCTCTCTCATGGAACTGTGCAGTGTGGAAGTAGTCAGCAGTGTCTTCTAATATGTGGAACATTACCCAGAACACATTATTAGGAATTATGACAAACCTGGCCTGTATTATTATAATTAATCATTAATGCTCTTGAGGACACTGTTTATACTCAAATTATTCATGATTATTCAGTTTTTGTTTGTATTTGTCTTCTTTCTCTTCTCTTCCCATAGCCTCTTCCTACGATCACTCTGTTCCTGTTTCCTTTTTCCAGTCCAGTTTGTTCCTGTTTTCTTCTCTATTTAAAATTTTGTGTTCATAATTTTGTTCATGAATTATCCCCTTTGCCGTATCATATCCTTGCTGATCCCTGCATGTCTCAAGTCCTCTTCTATTTCCTGGAAATCGATTTCCCCGAGTGAGACATTTACCAGATCAAAGATCCTCTTCGTGAGTCTAGTGCTGTTCATTCGCTGTAAATGTCCATACAATTGTAATCTGCGTCTTATGATCATATCTGTCAATCTATTTGTATTTCGTATTGATCTTTCGTTGGTCTTTTCATCCATATGGCGCCTTTATATACTGCTCCAAAATTATTTCTAAGGGTTTTGTGCTCAAATTTTTCAGCTTCCGAGATGCCTGAAGTCTCAATCTTGGTTGTTTCTGATTCATGAAATTCTTCTGGTGGCACCGCTGTATTGCAAAGTCTGAGTTTCACCTGCCCTGATATATTTCTTTTTTATAATATAACCATGAGAGTCTGTATGCCTTCTGAAGTTTTTCTGATCTTTCCGCATTTGATATCTTTTTAGATCCTTCTAATTGTATATATTCCCGTAGTTATTTGAATTCCTCAACTCTTTTTATGTTTCCAAATTTTGTGTGTATTGTTTAACGTTGTTGTTTTGTTTCTCCATGTACTGCGTTTTTCATACCAAATTTGTAGCCCTATTTTGGCGGCTATTTGATGTAGCCGTTCCAATGCGTCTTTTTCTTACTACCTAATGTTGCTGAGTATTGCCTTGTCATGAGAAAATGCCAGGCATATCATGATTGTTGTGGTGATTTTAATGTAGATTTTCTAAATAAATTACCCTGTAAAGTCATGTTAGAATCATTAATCTGTTCATTCAATTTAACTTAGGTAGTTAATTTTCCAACTAGAATAATGAACACCAGTCACACAGCTGTAAACATTGTTTTACTTGGTCCTCAAAATTCAGTTACATCAACAAGTCATCCATCAATGGACTCTCGAATGGCGATGCCCAGTTATTAAGTATTAACACTTTAATAGGAACTACCTCTAAGAGTAATATTTTTAAACTTCAGCTTGTAATAAATGACAAGTCAGTTACTTATTTTAGAAAGTGCCTCGATAATTCAATCTGGGAAAAAGTTTAATTTAATTTATTTGCAATTGGGCACATGTTCCGGTGGCAATTTCCCTACAAACCAATCTTCCAGCTTTCCTGCACCCACTTACATTTGCCCTCTAAAAAATTTTAACTTTAAATTGTTTCAACTTTTACGGTAAGTTATTCATCATTTCCCTTGGTAACTCATTCCAATCCCTGCACCCTTACCTAAAAAAGAGAATCTTCCCACACCTTTGTGCCTAAAATCAAATGCCAGCTTGTGGTCAGAGTCATCTTTTCCCTTCCATGCACTACTTTTCATCCCACTACAATATATTTCCATGCCTCATCGCCAGTATGCGCACTGTACACTCCCATGATTCTGTTCACCCTCCTTCTGTCTTCCAATGAGTCCAATTCCAACTCTTTTATCATATCTGTCACTGATTGCATTCCACAATAATTTCCAGTAACAAATCTAGCAACCCTTTTTTGCACCCTCTCTAACTCCTGTATTTGATACTCAAAATGTCGTTCCCATACTACACCACCATATTCGCCTTAACTTCTCTCGTACATCTCTTCATCACCCTCTCCAACAAGTGCAGAATTTTGATACCTTTTCCTACCACCTGTCCAATTTGTCCTCTCCAGTTAAGCTTGTTATCAAATGTAATGCTTGGATATTTAAATTTGAAGTCATCAGCAAGCAATTAATTCCCCACCTTATAATCATAATCAACCTTTAGTTTTTTATTTGTGTAGTTAATAAGCTGACTCTTCTTTGCATAAATCTTCATCCCATGTTTTCCAACCCTTACTAGATATCCTGTCCAGATCACCCTGCAACTGTTTAAAATCCTCTATCGTTTTGATTCTTTTATATAGCATTATGTCATCTGCAAACAATCTAATTTCTGATAGTAAACAATCAACACAATTATTCATTAGAATAATGAATAGCAATGGTCCCCAATACGCTACCCTGTGGCACTCCCATTTTTAATTCCATTTCTTTTCATACCACATTTCCTACCCTAACTTTCTGTTTTCTATCTTTTAAGAATTCTTGTACCAAGCAAATCAATTTCTCATCCGCTCCCATGGTTTTTAACTTATTTACTACCATTTTATGGCTTCAAACTCATTTGAAAGATCTAGTGCTACACTATCAATTTGGCCTCCCTTGTCCCATTTCATCAGAAATATCTTGTGTATATCCAACCAACTGAGATTCACATGAATATCCTTGACTGAACCCTTATTACCTGCTTGAAAACCAGGCTGTGGTTGCATATCAATCATTCCATTAATTTACCTACCACAGATGTCAAACTGATTGGCCTGAAAATCTCAACTCTATTTCCCACCCCTCCTTTATGTACCGGTACTACTATTGCACTTTTCCAGTCCTGTGGTAAGTAGCAAGTATCCAGACTCAATTTAAATAATGTTTCAAGATAAGGTACAATGTTACATCCGGCTATCTTTAAGATATCTGTAGTATTATTATAGGCCCTAAATGTTTCTTCCGCTTTCTTATTTCCTATCTGATTTCCTTAGGATGAATTTAAAATTTTGTACTATCATCCTTTCTAATTGGTTACTGAGCTCGTTCTCCAAATTAGACCCTCCCGTTTCTGATTCATTGTCGCTAATGATTTCAATAAACCAGTTACTTAAAATACTAGAAATTTCTAGATTCATCAGTCGGTGGTCCTGCTACACTGACAATACTCTTCATAAACCCATCTTTAGCCACTTTCTTTGCTGTTATTAAGTCCTTGTTTAGTTGTTTTAAATATTCCCTACACCCTTGCTGTCTCCTAAGTCTTTTATGTTCTCTTCCTACCAACCTCTTTAACTTTCTCACTTTCCTATTATAATACATAGTTTCTATACTTATCTTTATTTTCTGCCTTGGAATAAATTTTTCTTCCACCATTGTATTATCTCCTTGAACTCTTCCCACCTTGACTCTACCGTGTGCCTTCCTTCCATTTGCTGAATTGTTCCTCTTCAAATATGAAACCTGTGTATTTTTATGATTGTAGCTATTTTCCCATTTCAATTTTTGCTGCTGGTTTACTGAATCATGTCATATCCATTAGAACTGCGTCATGATCACATATTCCTTCGGTTACTTGACACCACACAAGGTTTTCATCGGGCTTAATTAGAAATATATCCAAAATAATTTGTTCCCTTGTGTTTTGCACAACCAGTTGTGTAAATCCTCCTTCCCGTATTAAGATATTTGCAAATATTTGTTCCCTTGGGTTATTTATATTATTTCCTTCCCAGTTTATACCCGGTAAATTTAAATCCCCCCAATGATGATCATTCAATTCTCACCTCTGAAATCTGAGTATGAATTTAATTTCTCCCCAAGAACCCCTCATCTTCTTCTGTCATTCTTCCACTGTGGTAAACAGCCAACACTCTGATTTTTTCTTTTTTATTACCGCTGAAACCTACCCCAAGTAACTCATGATCTTGATATATGAACGCCAGTGAACTGTGGTAGTTTTTGCTAACTAGTATGAAAATTCCTCCATCAATTGCTCCTCTATCTCTGCGATACACTCTGTAACCATTAGGAAAAACCTCACTGTCTAGTACTTCTTCTTTTAACCATCTCTCTATCCCAACTATTACTTGTGGTTCATGTATCTCTATTAAGTTTGCAAATTCGATTACTTTGTTCATTATACCTGTACTTCTACAGTTTGCCATAAACACCCTTACTACTGGCTTTAAATTTTCAGAAATTATTTCCTCTTTCCCAGTTTTACCGCAGTCAGTTATTGCTTCAGCCATTTCATCTATTTCTTTAACATCTGTGACTTTTCCCATCGTCAATCTGCAATAAGTGTCACTTTGATAATCTATTTTTGTCCCTTCACCAGCAGCCCCTAATCTAAAAATGACACAGTCCTGACCCCATCATCAATGGTAATTATTTATATTACCGGTCAATTTTTTATTTTTAAAAGTTGAAAAAGCTTTTCACCTAAGAAATTATATGTTGTGAACTCTAGTCTTCTTTCCACTTGCTAAAATAACGTTTTTCATACACATGTAAGTTTTTTTTTTTTTTTTTTTTTTTTTTTTTTTCATTGTGCCCAATATTATGTCCAATAAGCCTCCTGTTATTATTATTTTACATAAATATTTCGCACTATTATGTGATTACCTATTAAAAAACAATGAGGATAATGATTTTTTTACTGATTAGTGCTCTCGGATACGATATAGAATCTCGCCTAAGGTATTAATTAAATACAGGCTACCAGGTCATAAGTATGTTTAAACTTAGTGTGATTACTTTTCATATTAAAAAGAGATCACAGTATAAGTTTGCAGTCAGATGCATAGCTATCGGCGGTGCCATTCACCAGGGCTTCCAAACAAAGGGGCCCCCAGATTAGGGGGTGCCAGATTAGGGGGCCCCAAGCTAAGCTTCGGCGATCCCAAGCGCAGCTTAGGAACCCCCCCCCTCCCGTGCAGCTCATGGGGCCCACGGTAAGCTTAACTCAGCTGCCCTACCGCTCAGGGAGCCTGCTACCAAATTTCAGAAGACTTGGTACAGCTTTTTTTTTTTTTTTTTTTTTTAAAAAAAAAAAAAAAAAAAAGGGCCACCAATCTGTCCTGAGGGCTAAAAATATTTTTTTAAATTGCTCCAGGGTCCTTCTTAACCTAGCCACGACGCTATTTACACCACAGTATGTAACAGTTTTAAGAGAAAATGTATCACTCATGATGTGGATTATAGAATAGAAAATGAGTTATGTAAAAGAGTTGGTGAGAAAGACATAACATATCAGAGAGTATTCAAGACAGGTCCTTTGTCGTTCTGATCGGAGTCGAGTTAGCGACACCTGGTTGCAGAGTAGCTGCTCGCGTGAGACGCAGTGTCTGCTATGAGGGCAGCTTGTAGCTGGAATTACACTCTGCAAGACCCGAAAACAAAGGGGAGAGTTTATTAGCTGAGAAACCAACTTCATTAAAGCGTTAGGACTGTAATTTTTCATTATAGATTACTGGTGACAGGATAATCATAGAATAACAGTCCTTGATTACAGATAAAAATATTCTGCTGACTGTAGTGAATCATTAATTCTGCTGATAAGAAATTTTATGGCTAAGGGAAGACCATTTCGCTAACTGTTTGGGAGTAACGGAAAAAATTGCAGGTATTAGTGTCTAGGTGGATATATACACACAACGGAAAGCTTCGGAGATTTGCAAATGGTCAAAAAACAGTGCTGGGCAACGAGGTTACCTTGAGGGTTCTGGAGTGCGGCACAGAAACAAAAGTGGGTTTGTTGAAGAGTGTTCAAACTAGTTTGTAACAACAACAAAAGATCGCTGGATTCCAAATAAAAAAAGTTTAACCACACCAATAAATTTTTGTGTAAATAAGAGCGAAAATATTACGGTTACCTTTGTTTATTGTAGCACAGGCGGCAATGAGAAAGATAAGAACTTGTGAAGAAAGTGAATGCAGGCAGAGAGAAGATGGACATTGAAGGTACTTTATATAAAACGAGAAGGAAATGTAATACAATTACTCTAAGATCTGAAACCATCTTAGTGAAAGAGGTAAGATTTACATATGTGCTACAGCAGATAAGAAAGGGAAATACAACTTCAGTGAATTCTTAACAATGCCTGGTGATATCTACGTGTATACTTAAGTGGCAGAAGAACTTGACCAAGGAAGATGACAAGAACATTCATTGTGAGAAAGGAAAAAAGTGTAGAGAGTACTGGGAGTGATGACTTGGGAAACTTGCAGAAGAATTAAAGTAATAAATGAAAGGGAAGAGGTGACTACGACCACAAGCTGGTACTCGATTTCAAGCATGAGGAAGCGGGGGAAAGTTTCTTTTGTGGGTAAGGAAGTAAGTGACTGAAATGAATTACCAAGAAAAGTTCAGAATAATTTAGCAGTGTCACTGGAAGAATTTGAAATTTAAGATAGTAAAGTATGTGGGTAGGTAAATTATATTAAAAATATCAGGAATAATTTAATAAGAAAAGGAAAAATTGAGGTATAGGGAAATTGCCACCAGAGCGCGCAATCAATCGCAATTAAATGAAATAATTATAAAATGCGTGGTTCACCTGACTAAACTGGTAATTTAGGCAATTGTTCAAAACTTCGAAGGAGAAAGTAATTACAGCGGAGAAAAAGCTGAAATTCCATACTGATAGTAAAAATAATAGAAGAAATATTTCTTCAAAAGTATAAATATGATTTGTGCATACCACAAAAGGAAAATAAAGATAAAAATTGACCTTGACCTTGAGAACAAATAGGGCTAAAACAAATAGGGCTAAAACAGGGGGAAAATTTATCAGGAACATAGATTTTTTTGTCGATGCACTAATTAATTTGGGAGGTGAGTATTGTTAAAATCGAGAAAGATATTATTAAAAATATGAAAATTTTGAAACTATTAAGCAGCTGGTTTGGACATAAAAAATCAGATCAGAAACTTTTTCATTAATTAAAAATCAGCAGAGCATAAATCCAAACGAAATTACTAGTGATTTTGGTGAGTAAGAAAAGCATAAAGGGATTGTTATGGTTAATGTTAACATCGGTGTGTGGAAGGTAGGTCGATACGACACAGCACTACTAAGAAGTAATATTAAGACCGCATCTCGAGGACAGATACTTACTGGAACTGAGCTAAAATACTGTCAGTCATGTAGGGGAAAGAAAAAATTATTTTAAGAGCTATGGAGTCATTAGGTTACCTAGGAAGCCTGAAGGAGTGCTTGGTACCCAAGTTCATCGCCAATGTTTGTTGCAAAGTAAAAGTTCACGTCAGTAATTTCTATTGGTTTTGCGACAGCTATTTCCAATCAATTAAACATAATACAACCAAACAAAAAAAAATTAAAAAATGATAACTGTTAATCAATAAATCTGAAGTGTGAGAGAACTGTGTTTCCTCTATTGCACAATTTGTGTTTGGTGACCATGCGATCTAATGTGTCTGCTCCTTTCAACCAAGAACTGCTGTATTGGGGACAAATATGGGGATCATGAATCCCAAATTGTGATCGTAACCCCTTAGCAAGGCTTGTGTTGCGATGGCCGCAGTATGAGGACGGGCATCATAGTATTGGAAGATGCGATTTGGATGTTGGACATGATGAGAATCACAATCACATAGTGGTGGGCTGTCATTGTGCCTTCAACAACAACCAACTCAGACCTGCTGTCGAAGCTGATTGTTCCCAAACCGTGACACCCGTGGCTGGACCTGTGTGATGGTCCGAAGTCACAGTAGGGTGGGCAGTTTCTCCGCCACGCGTGCATACGTGTTCCCGATTATTGATTTGCCACAGATATCATGACTCGTTTCTAAACACAAATGTACGCCACTCACGTGTCCATTTGCATTTTGCCGTACACTAGGTTAGACGATGCTGGATATGAAACCATGTTAATGGAACACATTGCATAGGCTTCAGAGAGTGTAACCCAGCTACAAGCAGTCGGTATACAATCGTCCGGTGTTGACTCTTTCTGTAACCACTGCTTGGATCTGGCCTGCATTCAGCCACCCACACAGTTTGTCGGGAATCACGTGCTATAGTAAATTTGAATGGACCTGAGCCTGCTTCAGGAGTATTAGAACCTACTTTCATCTACAGTGTATCAAGTCTGTACAATCCTTAGGGGAGATTTCACGATATGCTGCACCAATTTCAAACCTTTCTTTCTTTGGTATGGAGGATCGTCACTCTTCATCTTAGCATACTTGGTCAACAAGAACTGCGGAACATAAAAGTGTCATATTACACAATACTGTTCAGCTGTTATTTAGTAATTTTTCAAAGTAAATAGCCCCGTAGTTCTCATATTATTACATGCGAAACTTACCATTGTTAATCATTTAATACTCTTGGTATGGTGATATGTAGGGTGAAATTTCATTCATTTATCAGAACTCCGACAGGGTGTTTGGATTTTAACATCCTACAGTGTGCCTAAACTGGTAGGGTAACGCGGAATAAGATGAATAATAAGAAGAGTCAGCTTATTAGATACAACGATAAAAAAGTAAATGTTGTTTATGATTATAAGTTGTGGATAGAATTGCTAGTTGAAGGTTTGCCTAGCTCTGGAAAGTAAATTCAACTGAGCAGGACACATTGGGCATGTAGCAAAAAATCCTTCATTTCCTGGGAAGGATGTTGATCCCGAGAAGTGTGGGAACGGGGTCATAGGAGTATATATACACTGCCGTTAAACGCATGAATTCAATGAATTTAATACCACAGGTTAGGTACGTGACAAGAAACAAATGATTACCTTTTCAAATCTGTACATGTCTTTTGAGCGCTGCTATCCAGTGTGTCGTGTGGCCACCATGCGCTGCAATTATAGCTGGTATACGCCGTAGAATTGAATCAATAAGGTTCTGAATACGTTCCTGAGGGATTTCCCTCTACGCAGTTTGTATCCGACACCATAAATCCGTGACACTAGACACTGGAGGACCGTGATGCGCCAGGTGCGGACCAACCATATCCCAGACATGTTCGATGGGTGACATGTCGGTTGAACGTGCAGGCTAGAGATGCAATGGTACCCGTCGCTCTTCGAAGAAGGCCTGTACATTCCTCGCAACATGTGGCCGGGCATTGTCCTGTTGAAATGTGGCCTGAGGAGATCCCGAAGCAGGGGGAGTACCTCAGGCTCCACAACCACCGTTAGGTACCGTTTGCTGTTCAAAGTGCTCTCAAAACGTAGGAGGCGATGTCGGTTGTTGTAACCAATGGCGCCCCAAACCATCACATCTGGTGTTTGTCCGCTATGCCGCTCCACAATGGAGACCTCCAGGTTGCACTCACCATGGTACTGCCAGACACGTATGCGGCCATCACTGTAGGGCACGTTGAAGCGGGACTCGTCCGAAAAGATTACATTTTGCCACTCAGCACCCCAGTGACGATGTTCACGTGCCCATTTCAGTCGGAGGAGCCAGTGGTTTCTGGACAATGGAAGCCGACGTAATGAAATGCGTGCAACCATTCCAACCTGCAGCAGACGGCGACGAACCGTCGATGCAGACAAGTTCACACCTGTTGCAGTGCTCCAGCGACGAGTCAACACTGTGGATGTCGCTGTGTGGTCCGTTATGGCCACGCGGACAAGATGACGGCCATCCCGTGGTGTGGTTCTGTTCCGTGGTCCAGTGCCCGCTCGTCGCTGCGTACGACCTTCCTCTATCCACTGCTTCCACCCACGCATCACTGTCGTAGCAGCATGCCCTGTGCGAGCCGAAATGTCACGGTATGGCAACCCCGTTTCCCGGAGACCGATCATTCTGCCTTGTTCCAACTCGCTCACATGACAATATGGCTCCCTTTGACGTCGACGAGGCATCTTGGCACTCACTGTATTGGTGTCCACCTTGTGTGTCAGCTCTGCAGCGACTACACTCGGCGTAACACCCACCCTGTCGGACCGACATGAGATGGCCTCTGCTCGGAATGGTATGTTCCCCATCTTGCTGCAAAACGTATCACTTATTGCTTGCACACCCGTCGCCACTTCCATCAAGTCTGGCGCTATTCGGATAATTCCTTCTCATTGTTGCACTTTTCACAAACGGCAGTATATATATATATATATATATAAACTTTGGTCAGACCACTGGTGGAAAATGAAGGTGTAGTTCGGGACCGACATATTTGGTATCAAATACAGATGCAGCAGGGCATACAAAGAAAAGGAGCTAGATTTTTTTGTGGAACTTAATCAGCAATTGATATGATAAGGAGCTGGAACAAATTTCTTGGAAAACAGAGGAAGATTTGTGATGAGGCTTGGAGAGATATTGAAAACAAAAAAATTATTAGGAGTATTGCATGGAAGTGGAAGGACGACCATAGGAACAAGGTGGAACTCGATTTCAGGCACCAAGGTGTAGGAAAATTTCCTGTTGTGAGTAAGAGTGTCAGGGAATGGAACATTTTATCTATGGGAATGATGAATAATACGACAAAATCGCTTATGGATTTAAAATTAAACCCCGTATTACGAAGAAAATAAATGGGTTGGAGGAGTTTATCACCCAGGGTGTATAATATAACTGTAATATAAATAATAAGCAGTGATTAGATGACTAATATAACTGATCACGGAAACATTTGCTTCATCGCAGTTAAATCAAATGGAATCCAAGTAACTGGATCTTGATTCTCGGAAACATTCAGATTTACCGATGCCTTTATTCTGATGCATAACTTGAAAAATAAACTCTTAGAGGTTCCGTAAATATTGTGCGTGTCGATGGAACGGTTAAGAACAGTATTTCGATAGCAAAGGTATTAGGTTCTGCGAAGCAGAAATTGAGAGTGGAATTCTGACTCTAGAACATTAAGCATCTTTGTTGCAGGACTATAAGCTGTTCACTTGGGAAGTTTATTTGTTGTGTAGTTATATTGTGTTTGCTCTCAAGACGACAGGAGGAGCTGAATGGAGCCATGAATGCCGTATATATTCTGGAAGAGGTAGGTTCACAGCTTAAAGCTGCTTACGGAGTCGCTCAGCACAGCTTAACAGCAGAACACACCTCTCACTCGCCCGCTGTTCAGTTCAGTTTGGTTGTGTTGAATTGCGAATCAGCACATTTTGCTCATTAAAGTGTATGAATGGACTTGCAATGTTCACGATTCCTTTAAATAAGTTTTGATTGATCGTCTGAAAACATATGAGCAAATTTATTTGCAGAAAATATAGACGTTATTAAGTTGTGTTTCACTGTGATAAAATCGGTAGGCCAAGCAGAAGAAAGAAACCTCTTATAACAATAGTTATTACGCAAATTCACTTTTGTCTGAATAGTGGTACAGGTACAGGAATTTCTCATTGATATGCCACTGAGTAGATATGTATTGTACAATGATTTCTAACACTTTTTTGTCTGTATTTATTGATGTTTTTCCGCATAT